>JAVIAB010000156.1:61980059-62145059 GCA_032433765.1 Megaustenia siamemsis | reverse complement strand
TTCTAAATTTTAAACACGGTCGAAGCTTGCTTGACTTACAAGCACTTCAACATTTGACACGGTGATGACGACCCAACATTTTTTTTCCAAAATCTAATTTTTCTACTACAACGTCAAGACTTTATTTTAGAGTCGCAAAAGTTAAGGTGACCATTCGTCCCGGATTGTCCGGAACAGTCCCGCAATTTGACATTTTTTGAACCTTTGTCCCGGATTAGCTGCCGTACCGGTTTTGTCCCGATTTTGGCATATTTTTTAGCTTTTGTCCCGGAATTGATAAAAATAATTTGGGACACAAGCATTTACCAATTTTGCCATTTTGGTATACGGCGTACATTTCTTGAATTAAAAAAAATATTATTCCGTTGCTGTGTAGACAATTTTGTTTAATATCAAAACAGTAGAATGCGCTCCTAGTTTTAAATCTCGTATATAATAGTTGTGTTACTAACTTTCACTTTCATTTTCGCAAAAAATGGCACCGAAGCGTAATTGTAGTTTTAATCAAGATTTACCAAAGGAATACCCTTTTATAAAAAAAGTCTACATCGTCATCAGACTTCACTGTAAGATGTAATATATGTTCATCCGGGTTTACTATTAACCATAGTGGACGTGGTGATATTAAGAGCCACATAAATAGTGATAAACGTAAGAGAGCCGTCGCTACTGCTGCATCAAGCTCGTCGTTGACACATTTTTTTCGAGCTGAACAGGTTGGTGACAAAGAAGAACAGTTAGCTGCTACAGAAGGTGCCTTTGCATATCATACAGTGATGCACAAACACACGTTTAGATCTATGGACTGCACATCAAAATTGCTTCAGGTAACTTTAGAACCAAAATTTGCTTGTGCACGTACAGAAGCTATTATTCGGAATGTGTTCACACCCCATGCTCTAAACGAGTTGAGATGTGACCTAGAAAACGTAACATTTATCTGCATACTGACAGATGCCTCCAACCACAAAGAAATCAAGATTTTCCCTTTGCTTGTCAGATACTTTGATCGCAATAAGGGACTGAAAGTTAAAATATTAGAGTTGAAGTCATTGCCGGCTGAAACATGTTATATAGTAAGTAGTTTTCTTATTGACTGTCTAACTGAAAATGGTTTAGAACTGAAAGTAGTTGGATTATGTGCAGACAACACAAATTCTAATTTTGGGGGCGCTGAAAGAAAAGGACAGAACAATGTTTTCACAAAACTGAAAGAAAACCTTGGACATAGTTTGATAGGTGTTGGGTGTGCTTGCCACATTTTCCACAACACTGTTCGAGCAGCTGCAGACGTATTGCCTGTTGATGTTGAAATGACTATTGCAAAAATGTATCTGTACTTCAAATCATACACAGTTAGAGTTGAAAGTCTCAAGGAGTTTTGTCAATTTGTCGACACAGACTTCCAGATGATTTTAGGTTATGCACAAACTAGGTGGCTTGCGCTCTTGCCTGCTGTTGAAAGGGTTCTTTACATGTTCCTGCCTCTAAAATCATATTTTCAATCTCAAGACAGATGCCCAGTTTTTATACAGGAATTCTTTGAAAACCCACTGTCTGAGGCATGGCTTATTTTGGTTCACAGTCAGGCATCCTCTTTCCACGAAGCAGTGCAGAAAGTAGAGGGACAGATGGTCACTGTATTTGAAGTCATTGACAACATCAGTAGGTTGAAAGCTATCTTGGAGTCCAAGCTGGAAGACGGCTTCTTGCCATCAAGAGTTCAGATAATCCTTAAAAAGCTGGAAATGGAAGGATTTCCACGTGATGATGTGAAAAGTTTAACGCCAGTGTTTCTTCATTTTATGAAACAGCTTTAAGTTATTTGAAGAAATGGGCTGCAAATAATTTTCAAAACCTTGTCTTACAGTTGGGTAATGCTGAACAGAACACCAAATTGGGAAGATATTGAGAAGTCTTCATCATAAGTGAGTCAAACAGTGCCTTCAGTCGACTTTCCAGGAAATGAAATGTATGACGAATATGTCTACATGAAACAGTTCGTTACTTCACAAAAAATTAGTAAGTGGAGTCTTAATAAAACATTACCAGGGCAGCGTTGGGTTGAACTAGCTTCCCACTTCAGAAACAATCATGTGATCGTTTCACATATTCTGAAGTTGGCAGAGTTCTTTTTGTGTCTACCTGGAACAAATGCTGCAACAGAACGAGTGTTTTCTCTGATGAACAGTTTGTGGACAAATGATAAAACACAACTAGGTGTTGAAACTTTAAAAGCCTTGTTGATCACCAAAGTGAACTATGAGGGAACATGTGTCGAATTTTATAAGATGCTGCATACAAAGAAAGACATTTTACAGAAAATTCACTCATCTGAAAAGTACAGCATCTCTGTTTCACCTTCAATTTAAGTGAGTATCACTGTTTTTTTTTTATCTCCTGATTATCCTGATAGCGTATTGTAGGTCTATATTATTAGATGTTTTAAAATGTATGTATTATTCACTTGAAAATGACAGCAAGAAGAAATGTAATTTTAAGGTGGAAAATTGAAGTAAAATTATTCCGTCTCGGAATGAGATTTCAAAAATATGGTCACTTTACAAAAGTGAGTAAGCTTGAATATTGAACACGTTTACATTTATGTCAAATCTGTGAGTGAAATTAGTATATAAATGAAAGAAAAGTTGTAATTTCAATGAGAACAAAAATTCGTTTATTCTTGCAAACAGTCTCTTGTTTCTTTCAATATTTGAATGAATTTTGTAAACGTCCGAGTTTAAGTAACCTTATTATTTATTGCATTAAATATTAGTACTCAACTTGGAGGCTACAAAGAGCATATAAAATAACTATACAGTTATATTCTATAAACTAGCAGTACGATATAGTCCACGACGTTCTAAGACGAGAATAGTCTAAAATGAAAAGACCGACTTCGATAGCTTTTAATACAAGTTTCGTTGTTTGTGTGGTAAGTTTGTATCGTGAATACTTCCAGTTGTTTGAAATGTTAGGTGCCAAATATCGACGTTTTATTTATTCACGTTTACACATCATCTATCACATCGACAGAAGTAGGTGTAAATCATGATTAACAATATTTATAGACGGCAATATATTTGACATCATCTTCATTTATAGACTACATGATACTTGACATAAATTATAGACTACATTATACTTGACATCATCTTCATTTATAGGGCACATGATACTTGACAACATCTTCATTTATAAACTACATGATACTTGACATAATTTATAGACTAGATGATACTTGACATCATCATCATTTATAGACTTCATGATACTTGACATAATTTATAGACTACATGATACTTGACATTATCTTCGTTTATAGGGTACATGATACTTGATATAATTTATAGAATACATGATACTTACATCATCTTCATTTGTAGGGTACATGATACTTGATATAATTTATAGACAACATGATACTTGACATCATCAACACCATTGATAGACTACATGATACTTTACATCATCAAAATCATTGATAGACGACATTATATTTGAAATCATCAACATCGTTTATAGACTACATGAAACTTAACATAATAATTGTAGACAACATGGTACTTGACATCATCATCATTTATAGACTACATGATACCCGATATCATCATCATTTATAGACTAAATGATACCCGATATCATCATCATTTATAGACTACATGATACCTGATATCATCATCATTTATAGACTACATGATACCCGATATCATCATCATTTATAGACTACATGATACTTGACATAATAATCATTTATAGACTACATGATACTCGATATCATCATCAATTATAGACTACATGATTCTTAACAGCAAAAGTCAAATGCCAGGTAATCTCTCTGTGACAAATGATGAATATGGTGTTGATGTCCGCATACATTTTTCATATTAGAATTAACATATTTGTATGTGATATATTAAATAACAAACCACTGAAAAGACGATTCGACGCCACTATGGTTGGATGTCCTAGATCAATTTTGATAGTTCCCTTGACAACCAATTTGACAAAAGAGGATATTCTCAAAGAATAACAAAACAACGGAACCACACCACCAAAAAAAATGAGCTCCTAAAAAAACATTACAAAGGAACAAACTAGCATTTTCTTAGATATGATAAGAAGAGCAAAGTTGGAATACTTGGTTACAACTGGCAAAACACAGTGAATGAGAGTTCGTGAACGAAAAAGAAATAAGTTATTAGATAACCTGGTGTCGTGGCATATAAACAGTCAAACAATAAAATTGATAGAATGCACTTAAGACAGAATTGTGAAAGGACAACAGTGAACGCCACCTGGTACAGTGCATTAACAAGACGGTAAATATCACGCCAGTCCGCCTTACTTTCCTAGAAAAAAAAATTATTTTATCCACTTTTAATGGCAGGATAAATCCAGAAAAAGACATATTTGTTGAAAATGAAAAAAAAAACCAGTCATTATGAAGAAATAAATCCGGACGATACGAGATTTTCTTTCTGATTTGTAAAGAATAAACGCGTGCATAATCACACAAGATAATAACCGAATAGCAAAGCAAGTCCTCATGTGGGAAACAACAGGTAAGAGGAAAAGGGGATGACCCAGTGAGACACTGAGAAGAACATTGATGAGAGGGGCAAGAGCAGCAGGAATCGGCTCCCTCGATGAGATAGAGCTGCTTGCACAGGACAGAGTAAAATGGCGAGATTTGATAAAATATCTTTAAAAGAATTGAAAACTGCTAGAACAAAAATTCATACTAGGGAATGAGTTTCTTGGTTCTAGCCCTATGGGCCGGCTACGGCTCGAAAGGTCAATAGATAAATAGATAGATAATCATTAAAAAAAACTTGCTTAAACAAAGAGATAAATGTGGAAAATATTATTTAAAATGTGTATTCATTATAATAAAATAATGCTTATATCAATCAACTTTCAATATAATTAAAAAAACAATTAACATTTAATTGTTCATGTAATCAGCACAACACACTATATTTTCCCCATAGAAAATCTCATTAATTATTTCAGAGTTTGGGTGGTTCTAAAGCCGTGCTGGTGGCCAGGTAAACACTGGTCGAAGTTAGGAATTCAAACCCCTGAAAACCTGGTCAGTGGTCAAGTTTAAATACCACGTTACCACCACTGATGCCTTTGTGTAAAAGCGTGTTGTATTTATTGATTTATCAATTAGAACAATCATAAAATTATGACAGTCTTTAATTTAACAATAGCGACATTGTGTGTTAGCAATGAATGAAAACTAGCATTATATTTTGTTTAGCGATATCACACAGAGCTGACTTCAATGTTACTTATGTTTCTTGGATAGAACATTTACTTAAAGCCAACATTTTGTTTCTACTAAACAGCTGACACTCTACTTGGGAATTGTTTCTGGCCGGGCTATTGATGAGATAATTTCAAATTCCTCAACTGATGTTCCCAGTTTTAATCTTATGGGAGACACAGAAGGAACTGACAATCATCGTGAGCGAGACATGATGTTAACTTTGGAAGTAATCAATGGTCTTTATGTAAGTCATTACAATATTTTTAATATATAGCTTTTTGTTTATTATTGTCTTTTGTTGTTGTTATGATCATCATTACTGCCGACAGGACGAAACCATAGGTGGCCCGATATCCCCTCCGAGAATCTCGAAAAAATCCAAGAATCTCAACCCATGTGAACGAACTCCGTAGCACGGCCTGGGATACACGGTGCGGGTAGATTTTTGCTGACAATATTGCCCTGGTAGCAGCCATATTTATGGCTTACTCTTTTGGATGTTATCTGCCAAGGGATCTTTAACGTGCGCGGGTGCTCATGGGACCTCAATGTTTATTACCGTTATTCGAGAGGGCTACACATTGGATCTCGATATTTTCTATTTTCTCAACATAATTTGGCAAGAAATTGTTCAGTAATGACTCGCATTTCTGACATTATTTTTTAAATAACAAACTTTGTAACGCATTTTTGCAGGAAAGTGTAAGATGGACGGGGGGATTATTTTCATAAATAATGTAGATAAACATGAAGATGCAAATGAAATTTACATTATAAGTGAGGGATATAATAAAAACTTGAGTCTTGGGGTTCATTGCATTGTTCTCAACATGATGTGACAGAAACTATTTGAGTAATGATTCACCATCACAATTGAAACAATCGTTGTTTGTGTTTGATTTATAGAAGACCTTTCGTGTGGACTTCAGAGGAGCTAAAAAAAATCTTTCCAAAACTATGACACAATTAGGTTAGGATTTGAACAATTTGAATATCGAATCCTTTCTCAAGATTCGCGGAATTTGCGGATTCTAATGTCCCATTCGTAATAAAAAAATATATATGCTTTCATTTATAAATTCATTTATAAAAGATGTTTACCAACAAAGTGTACGTCCACATTTAGAACATGGATCATCCGTATGGTGCTCAGCATCAAACAGCACACTGCAAGAGCTAGAGAAAGTACAAAACCAGGCACATAGCGTCATCACAGGAGCAATGAAATCAACACCAATATTGGAGATGGAGAAATTGTTGAGGATACCAGCACTGATAGAACGGAGGGACACAAAGGTGTTGTTACAGTCTTAAAATTTGTCATGCATGCTGAGCCATCCAATGAAGGATCGATTCCAAAATCTTGCATTGGGACGACTTAAGAGAAGCAGTTTTATCCAGTTTTAAGCATTTTAAGCCCAGCGCATTTGTAGACAAACACCAGACATGCCAAGAGTTGTTAACCCCCTACTGCCCATACCAGAACAGACTTCTTGGACAGAGGAATCAGGATTGTCAGTACAAATACAAACAGAAGTGAAAGGAATACTTGACAAAGAAGAACAGAATAGGTTACAGCGTAAAACAATAAATTTCAGTTTCTTGGATGAACAATACCCACAAGACTTATGGATTCGTGTGTACACAGATGGATCAGCACAGAATGCAGTAAAGAATGGAGGAGCAGCTGCATACATAAAGTACCAAAAAACACGAGGAATATGAATAAAATAGTAAATTGGAAAAATTGTCACAATTACGATGCAGAAATCAATCCACGCAATAAAGTTGGCAATAGGAATACTGCTGAACAGCAATCTTAGCCCACAGCCTGTAGTGTTTTTGACTGATGCAAGATCAGTACTCCATGCACCACAATCCAGAAAATTGCCACATCTGCAGACCTTATTGACTGAACTCTGCATGCACCACACGTTTGCCTTGCAGTGGATCCCATCTCACTGTCGAATACCAGAAAAAGAGAAAGCGCAGAATTTGGCAAAGGAAGATGCAAGAGTCACACAATCAGATGCACCAGTTACATACCATCATAAGACACAGATAATCAACTCAATCAGAGGACCACAAGCCCTAAATCAGGATGCCTTTCATAATATGAATAGATGGGAACAAGTTATCATTATACGCCTCGAACGGTACACAATCAACTTCACAGTCACATGTATACAAATTTCAAGCTCGGCACCTCAACTATATGTACATGTAGACAGGAGCCCTAGACTGCTGAACACATGCTCCAATAATGCACTGAATATAGAAGACTGAGGAAAATCCATAGATACAACACTACAGACAAAACTATATGGACCACTTCAAGAATTACAATAGACAGTAATATTTATACAGGAAACGACAATACTACAGCCGAAAGAAAGATAGATAGATAGATAGATAGATAAATAGATAGATAGATAGATAGATAGATAGATAGATAGATAGATAGATAGATAGATAGATAGATAGATAGATAGATAGATAGATAGATAGATAGATAGATAGATAGATAGATAGATAGATAGATAGATAGATAGATAGATAGATAGATAGATAGATAGATAGATAGATAGATAGATAGATAGATAGATAGATAGATAGATAGATAGATAGATAGATAGATAAAATAGGTTTTCAGTCATTCTCTTTTAATCAATTCTTATTCATAAGCTTGTCGTTAGTTGTCGATCTTTGTTTTTGATATAATAATTGGCTGAAACAACCATAATTTAAGCGATCTATGAAAATCGTAATCAGTCGCAGACATGGAAATGTTACCTTACAGTGCTAGACACAGTATCAAGTGGGGAGGGGGGGGGGTACTGTAAAAGGTACCATTCATTTTCCATGTAATTATTTGCTGGTTTGCTTTTATAAAATGTGTTGCATACTTGGTACAGTTTTCACACTCTTAATGTCGGCCTTCAGACATTGATTGAATTAATATTTTAAAGCACTATTTTTATTTAACACTACAGAAGTATGCAGGAACGATAACAACATTGATGACTGGAACAACTTTAATTCATTAATAAGAAATATTCCCAAAACCTTTTTTTTAATCAGAGAAATAATAATGTTAGCTTTGTTAATAACAGCAAAATATAATTTGTATGTGATAACAATGGAAAACACACACACAGACACACAGACACACATACGCATACACACACACCATTTGAGCTTAAAAAAACACCAATACTCTTTTTAGAAATAACTGCAACACATCAATTATATTTTCATATGATGAATCAAAGAGATCCGCTTCGAGTCCGGCGAAAGAGACTAGTCCATTTAAATAACCAATTTGTTCTTTTACCATCGATTCATTTTTTTTTTTTATATAACGAGGTCAGTACTGTCTTATTTTCTCATAAAAATAGTCGCTAAACATTTACAGCTGGTAGAAGCTAGAAGATGGTAGGTCGAGAATCGAGCAAATTAAAAAATAATTTTACTTTGTTGAAATAAAAGCAGATCGAAATACGAAATCTTGCAGGTATAGACAGGACACATGAGGGGCACACGTAAACTTTATTAATGATACTAGACCACAGTTATGTCGTAAAAATTAATCAGTTGTTAACTTTTATTTCTTTTTTTCAGGACAGACAGAATGATTTCAAGTCAGAAAACTACAAATCATCTTCCAGAATGAAAAGAAAAGTAATAGCAGATCTATCTAGACGATGGACCAACAAGACAATCCCTTACAGTTTTATGAACTCTACCTTCAGTGATGAAGAAAAGAATGAAATCTATCAGGCCATAGAGGAGTGGGAAGTCAATACATGTATTACCTTCAGAAATGCCACAAGTAATGATCCCAATTATTTTATTTCAAAAACGGAAGTCGTTGTTCGTCCCAAGTTGGAATGAAGAACGGGAGACAAGTAATTTCTCTGCCGAAATGGTGTCGAAAAACAATGAGTATTGCACATGAAATTGGACATGCTGTCGGGTTTTACCATGAACACAGTCGTCCAGACAGGGACGATTACGTCATTATAAAAGATGAGTACATAAAACAAAATCGTTCACATAATTTTGACAAAAAATTAAATTCATCAACATACGGTCGCCCATAAGATTACTTAAGTATCATGCATTATTCCAAACGGGCATCCTCTGTAAATGAAAACATGACGATCGAGACGATTGACAAGTCATTTCAAGGTAAGATTGGACAAAGAAAAGGGCTGAGCTTTTATGATATCAAACTTGCTAATTTGATGTACAACTGTAGTGAGGAGTGTAACTCGACAGTGACGTGCCCTAGAGAAGGGTTCCTGGGAAAAGACTGCAAGTGTTGGTGTCTAGGTAATCCAGTTAAAGGGTGTGATGATTCTAGAAATACAGAACGTCCGTCAGTGGAAACATCAGCAAGACCCACTAATATAACTGAACAGAACGTCCGTCGGTGGAAACATCAGCAAGACCCACTAATATAACTGAACAGAACGTTTGTCGGTGGAAACATCAGCAAGACTCACTAATATAACTGAACAGAACGTCCGTCAGTGGAAACATCAGCAAGACTCACTAATATAACTGAACAGAACGTCCGTCAGTGGAAACATCAGCAAGACTCACTAATATAACTGAACAGAACGTCCGTCGGTGGAAACATCAGCAAGACCCACTAATATAACTGAACAGAACGTCCGTCGGTGGAAACATCAGCAAGACCCACTAATATAACTGAACAGAACGTCCGTCAGTGGAAACATCAGCAAGACTCACTAATATAACTGAACAGAACGTCCGTCAGTGGAAACATCAGCAAGACTCACTAATATAACTGAACAGAACGTCCGTCGGTGGAAACATCAGCAAGACCCACTAATATAACTGAACAGAACGTCCGTCGGTGGAAACATCAGCAAGACTCACTAATATAACTGAACAGAACGTCCGTCGGTGGAAACATCAGCAAGACCCACTAATATAACTGAACAGAACGTTTGTCGGTGGAAACATCAGCAAGACCCACTAATATAACTGAACAGAACGGTTTGGAAAGTGATTTTGATTTTTGAAGACTTTTACTCCACAGAGTTTAAACGTAGATGAAGAATGAAACCATGAATATAACAACGGCTTGTTGTGTTATGATGCAGACAGGATTATGGATACCATTTTATGGCGGCAATTTCATTAACAGGGGACAATAGGTGACGTAATGAAAAAAAAATATTATTCAGGTTTCTACATAGCGACTTTATAAACACCTCGTACAATCGCTTATGTTATGATCATATTTATCCAAGACACTTACTCCACTTTAGGGTCTGTGCAAATCTATCCATATTTATTCAAATATTTTAATTTTAATTATTTAAGAAACACACTCTTTGCGAAATTGAAGATAAAAGACCATACACTTCCTATTAATCAAAACCTAACATATCTGGGCGTCACCACGGATTGCAGAATGACATGGATAAATCAGATAGGCAAAGCAAACATCATCATCATCGTATGCCTTCTCCGCAACGAAGGTTGGCTACCATGGATTGCAGAATGACTTGGATAAATCAGATAGGCAAAGCAAACATCATCATCATCGTATGCCTTCTCCGCAACGAAGGTTGGCTACCATGGATTGCAGAATGACTTGGATAAATCAGATAGGCAAAGCAAACATCATCATCATCGTGTGCCTTCTCCGCAACGAAAGTTGGCTACCATGGATTGCAGAATGACTTGGATAAATCAGATAGGCAAAGCAAACATCATCATCATCGTGTGCCTTCTCCGCAACGAAGGTTGGCTACCATGGATTGCAGAATGACTTGGATAAATCAGATAGGCAAAGCAAACATCATCATCATCGTGTGCCTTCTCCGAAACGAAGGTTGGCTACCATGGATTGCAGAATGACATCGATAAATCAGATAGGCAAAGCAAACATCATCATCATCGTGTGCCTTCTCCGCAACGAAGGTTGGCTACCATGGATTGCAGAATGACTTGGATAAATCAGATAGGCAAAGCAAACATCATCACAATCCGGTGCCTTCTCCGCAACGAAGGTTGGCTACCATGGAAATCCATTCCACTCTGTTTCTTGCTTTGATGGTGCAGGCTGGCATAGATTGACTTGACCATCTTTTGATGTTACTCGTCCATGTTAGTCTTGGTCTGCCTCTGCTTCTTTTACCTTGTATTTTTCCTTCCAATATTACTTTCAGTAGGCTGTTGTGTCTTTTAACACGCCCCAAAAATTTCATTTGTCTTGTCTTAATTGTATTTAGTAGTTCTCTTTTTATTTTCAGTTGTTTTAAAACTTGATTGTTTGTTATCTTTTGTTTCCATCCAATTCTACCAATTCTTCTATAAATCCACATTTCAAAGGCTTCAATTTTCTGTTCTGTTTACTAGTCTAATGTCCATGTTTCTGCACCATACAGGAATATTTTGAGAAGATGTAACATTTAGCCATTCTTAGTTTCAGCCCTGTTGATATTTGTTTTGATGTTAGTATATTTTTCATGGTATTAAAATTACTTTTTGCCATACCTATTCTTTTGTTTATTTCATTTTTGCATTTTTCATCACTGATTATAGTATGTCCCAGGTAGTTGTAACTCTGGACTGTCTCCAGATGTATTCCCTCAACTGTGATATTTAATTGTAGGTCTTGAGAATTTTCTTTGTTTATGATCATAGTTTTAGTCTTTTTTATATTCATTTCTAGTCCATATTTTTTGCTTGTTATGTTTATCACATTAAGCAAATGTTGTAGGTCTTTAGGATTTTCTGCTAGTAGAACAGTATCATCAGCATATCTTAGTTTATTGATTATCTTTCCATTAATGTTTAGGCCTGGTATCTCTGAGATGTTTTTAAAGATTTGCTCAGTGTATAGATTGAACAAGCTTGGTGATAGGATGCATCCTTGTCTTACTCCTCTTTTTATGTCCATGGGTGTAGAGTTCTCCTTGTTATATTTTATTATTGCTGTTTGCTCCCAATACAAATTACATATTAGTCGTATGTCTGCGTCGTCTAGATATATATCCTTTAGGCAGTCTATAAGTTGGTTATGGTGTATTCTATCGAAAGCTTTGGTGTAGTCTATAAAGCAGGCATATATTGGTTTGTTTACTTCTGTGTACTTTTCAATCAATGTTCTCATGCTGAATATGGCTTCTTTTGTCCCACTGTTTTTCCTGAATCCAAATTGGTGCTCATCTAATTTAGTATTGATTTTATTCTGAATCCTTCCCTGTATAACTTTTAGTAAAATATTTGTTACCTGGCTCATTAGGCTTATTGTTCTGAAGTCACTGCATTCAACTACACCATTCTTTTTAGGCAATGCAATGAAAGTTGATGTTTTTAGATCGTTTGGTATGTATCCTGTATGGTATATGTCATTGCATATGTCTGTGATCACTTCGACGCCAAACTCTTCTAGAGCCTGTATCATCTCTATCTGTATATTGTCAGGCCCTGCTGCTTTTCCATTTTTCATTGGTTTTATAGCTTTTTCTACTTCAGATTTCAGGATTTTATAGTTGTATGTACATTTTATGTCTTGCTTTTTGTCCCTTTCGTCATGAAATAATTCTGTTATATATTCTTGCCATCTATCTATTATATCTTTGTTGTCTGTTAGCATTCTTCCCTCTTTGTTTGCAATACATCCGTTTCCTGTAGCTTTTTTGTCTTTATTCGTCATCCTCTTTATTTATGTGTGCATCTCTCTTAAGTTTTGTTTACTTTCCATAGTTTCGACTTCTAGACATCTTTGGTTGAGCCAGTCTTCTTTTGCCTTTTTGCACATTCTCCGTATTTCATTGTCTATATCCTTGTATCTGGCAGTGTTTTTCGCTTGTCTTCTTTCTTCCATTTTTTTCTAAGATTTTGTCAGTTATCCATTTTTGTTCCTTTTTGGGCAAGGTGTTGCAGGATTCTTGCATGCTGTTTTTTATGCATTGCCATTTTGTTGTGACTTTTTCCTTAGGATTTTCTCTTCTGTACTGCTCAATCCCCTCTTCTAGTAGCTTCTGATATGTGTTCTTTACTTGTACAGTATAAGTTTCTTGTACATCTTTCTGGTTTAACGCTGTTATATCTATTATTGTTGCTGAATTAGTTTTTTGTTTGCTTCTCTTTAATTTGATTTTCATTTTTATCATTACAGGATTGTGGTCTGAATTAATGTCTCCTCCTGGGTAGGTTTTGGCTTTCTTGACGCTGTTCCTGAATCTGTCTTTCATCATTATGTAATCTATTTTTTTTCTCTTCTTGTCTCCAGGGCTTTTCCATGTGTATAATTTCCTTTTCTCTTGCTCAAAGAAGGTGTTGCATATTATCAGTCTGTTTTCTTCACAAAATTGTATTAATCTTTCTCCTCTGTTATTCCTTGTTCCTAGACCATGATTTCCTATTATGGTCTTATATTTACCTTTTCCTACTTTAGCGTTCATACCACCCATTATAATCAAGATGTCTGATGCTTTCACTTGCTTCATAACTGTGTTTAGATCTTCATAATATGTCTCTATTTGTTCGTCTGTATAGTCTTGAGTAGGTGCGTATGTCTGTATTATTGCTATGTCGGATGGTTTTTCCTTCTTTCTTATTAGTATATTCCTATCATTATATGTCAATTGGATATTTATATATTTTTTGTATCTCTCGTTTTATTAGAATGCCTACTCCTCTTTGATGTTCTTTTGTGTTACCTGAATATATAAATGTATATTTATCGTCTTGTATGTATCCACTTTCCTTCCATCTTGTTTCTGATATGCCTAATATATCTATGTTTAATCGTTCTGCTTCTACTATAAAATTTTCTAGTTTTTCTTGTTGGTATAAGGTCCTAACATTCCATGTAGCTATTTTTATTTCGTTCCTAAAACAGTAGTTAGAATTTCTCTCCATGGCTTTCTTTGGATTGTTACGTGATGAGGCTCCAATCTCTTTCACGGTGGTCTGCCATATTCGCCTTTCGTGTTCTGAATATGCCTCATGTGTACCACACACTTTGCTGTTTTCGCTTTCTGGGCCGTTGATTAATTCAAATTCTTCCGCCTCATCCACCGTCGCAGACTTTTCACATACGGGTTGAACACACCCGACTACCGACGCCGACATTGTTGTCCAACCATGTGCTTGCCTATCGAACCGCGAACACATGATACAAAGGAAGAATAAATCCACTTAAATATCGATAAAGTTCACAGTCCATCCTCCAGTCAGAAGTAAAACATTACACCAGACGGGAAATAGCAACACATAATTTCACAACTAGATTGTCGCGTAAATCATTTAAATATCTCAGCAAGCGCCGAATCATAAAAACGTCAACACGTAGTCGCCATGACACCGGAAGTGAATGCGCAAAGCAAACAAAAGAGCCAGAAAAGGAACATATATTATGAAGAAACTGGCAGGAATGGACTAGGGAGCAGACAGCAATATCTTGAAATGACTATACGCAGGAAGTGTAAGACCAGTTCTAGAGTATGGAGCCACAGCCTGGGCTGCAGCTTCCAAATCACAGCTTAGCAAAATTAACAGGACACAAAACCAGGCTGCCCGTATCATCACTGGTGCTAAGAAATCTACACCTATCGAGACTCTAGAAACAGTCACAGGTTTACAACCCTTAGAAGACAGACGGAAAACTAAAGTAATGCAACAAGCTGAGAAATATGAAAGTCTCCCTAACCACCCCATGCACAAAGAATAACTGGTTTCGGAAAAGAAGCACTAAAGAGGAGCAACTTCGCTGTAATCTCCAAAGAAATAGCACCTAGTGTCCCAGTACTGCCCCAAACAATGTCGATTCCCATAAGCACATCAGATATGACTCTTCATAGGAAACACAAAATACCAGAACTTAAGAAAGACGAATAGGAATCACAAAAAAGGCACCCAAACAAACACAGAGAGAAAACACATGGCAGAAAAACACATAAACGATAACTACCCGCAGGACTCCTGGTCACACATGGCTCTACTACAAATACCACCAGAAATCTAGGAGGTGTGTTATTGAGGTTGTATAACCAGGAAGAGGTCACCAAGTGAATAGCAACTGAAAAATTCTCAAACAACTATATAGCAGAAACTGAAGCCCACAAAGACGCTGCAAAACTGGTTATCTAACACAAAATTACATCCAAGAAACTGGTGATACTGACTGATGCACTGTCAGTCCTAACAGCTCTAAAAACCCACTAGAACAGTGAGCTAGATGATTTGAGAACAACCCTAGACCACTTGTGCAATAACTTCTAGAGAGAGGTCACCCAGTGGATACCATCACACCGTGATATACACGGAGAGAGGTTGCCACAAGAGAACCAGCTGGTCAGGTACGATGAAGCCATACCCATCATCAAAGGCCAGTTCCATGAAAAATGGAAATAAGAACACCCAAAGTATAACGAGAGGGATGGATACCTACAACTATCAAAGAGGGATGAAGTCATCATACTTTGCCTATGCACTGGTCACCACAGATTGAGAAACCATATGTTCATCAAACTCAAAATAGTAACTACCAGCCTATGCAACTTTACCCTGGATAACATGACAACAAACAATGTTCTACAAGATTGCCCCCAGCACACAGACCTAAGAAGGAAAATGTACAATGTGGTCACACCCACCTCGCTGGAAGTGAAACTATACGGGGCAACCGAATCACTTAAACAGACAGCTGCCTTCATAACATAGTCCGGAACCCTAGTCTGAATGAGCCATAATCGCAGAAGAAAAATCTATCCATATTTATTCATCTCCACAACCACATGACGGGTGTCCGGTTAGCGCAATCGATAGGCGGTTGGCTTACCACGGCAACAGCCGGGGTTCGTAATCCTGGCGAGGACACCTGGGTTTTACTAATTCCCTAAAAATTAGTAGGAGCCGCGATAGCTCAGTGGTTAGTGAACTGGACTACTACGGACAAGGGGTAGGGTTCGATCCCAACCGACGGCTCCGGGTTCACCCAGCCTTAAATGGGTACCGGATTTTTTCTGGGAAAGTAAAAGCAGCACGGGCGTAATACCGACCACATTACCCCAAAAATCATGTGCTGAAGGTCTGTAAAATATAGGGTCACTAACACCATATTTCCCTATACGCCACTTGGCGTGACGGGGGGTACTTTACTTTTTACTTTACTACAACCACATGACGTCAATGAGTCATTGGATCACAATAAAGGTAAAGGTAAAGTACGAGACTTGAACCGGCGTCTTAGCACGCGAGTTTTACACCCGTATGTGCTCGGCCGATTATCCATAAATGTTCAGATATTTCTGTATAGTGTAGCCTCAAGCATCGAAACTCAGATGCGAAGCGACATTCCTCACCTTCCCAGGATAATACCCTGGTACCTATTTCTGCCAACGGCTGGGTCGACCGTGGGGGTATTTTTTTTTTTCCAACCACGAGTACAATTCACACTGCTCCCAGCGGGAATCGAACACGGGTTGTCCGAACGTCGGTAGTCTAGTCGGGTGGTTTTCCCAACTAGGCTACCGAGGCCCCCTTAACTGGGATATTATTGGATCACAATATACGGACGCAACTGTTTTCTTCCATTTTCTTTGTCTCTCGTTGCTACATGTGAATTACGATGTGGAAACCTGAGCATTTTTTATATCGTCATTCGTGTTTTTTCTATGTCTCTGTGTCTCACTCCTTTCACAGTCGTTGAATGGTGGTATTTATTTTTAAAAATCAAAACTATTCGAGTGACATTGCCATCTCAGCTTTCGTTTCTTCACCGTGATAGACGATCACTGTACAAATAGTTACTTCTCGAATTCAGCGATAAATCTCTTTATTGGTAATTTGGTCTAAATATTACGAAAAGCATTTAATCTCAAGTGTTTGAACTTTTCGGTGCAATTCTTTTGCAAAGCCCATGTTTCGTAAACATTCAGGATGATGGCTGAAAAGAAGGATTCCAGTAATCTAGTTTTAAATTTTTGTCGTGATCTCTGTCTCTTGCTCTCTATATAATTCACATCGTTGTAGGACATGTTCCGGTCTCTGGAGACTTGCATTGCATGTACTGTGAGGTATATTTAAAACTTGCATCCTGTGGAGTTTGGTATTCATCTATATTTCAATCTTTCTTTCTTCTATACTACTGCTTTTTTCCGCGTAGTGTCGCAGAGAATGAGTATTGTGTAATTTTCTGGCTTTCACTACACACACACACACATACACACACAGACACACATTGAGAGAGAGAGCCTTCGTACTCTTTAAAAAAAAGTTTACCGAACTCCACACCTTGTTGTGAAGCTCTTGTCTACTTACAGGCGGCTATTAGATATTGTTATATTCATAAAACCCATTTTTTTTAATCAGCGATTAAGCCCACTTTGCAAGTCAGCCATTAACCACATCAAAACTTACACTACCTTTCTCAATGTATACAATCTACTTTGGTAATAAACAATGTTTCTATTAATATTTCTGTTTACTTATTTATTTACCAGTTTGTATTTATTTGTTACTGTTGCTGTGAATAAAATAAAATTACAAACACACTACATTACAATTAATTTTTTTAAAATCGTCTTCGCGAATGTATGTGTATTAGTATACAGACTAGGATAGAATAGATCACAAAATGGGAGATAGCGATATAGCATGGATCGGATAGTTTAGTAGTTACCCATAACTCAGTAGTTTATAGTAGTAACAGAATTGTAAAGCTTTTTACAGAAACATACACATCATCATCATGTACCCTGCCGGCTGGCGTAGGCGATCATGTCCCTCCACAATCTTCTATCTACAGTGCATCGTATCAGTTCTGTTCTTGACTGTTTTCCATGCCATGACACCAAGCTATCCAGTATTTTCTCTCTTTGACGTCCGCGATCTCTCTTTCCTTTTATTTTGCCAGTTTTAACCAAGTATTCCAACTTTCCTCTTCTCATGATGTGCCCGAAAAATGTTGATTGCTTCTTTCTGATGTTTTTTTAAGATTGGCCTCTTTGAGAACTTCCTCATTGGTCTTTTTATCTGTCCAGGGAACTTTCAACATTCTTATGAGAAATCCCATCTCTGTGGCCTCTAACCGTCTTTTCATTTGTTTGTCTACTGTCCATGATTCGCTTCCATAGGTCAGAATTGGTTCTATATAGCACCGATGAACTCTCTTTCTCATTTTTTTTGACATAGATATGTTAATAAGATATTTTTCATTTTCTTAAATGCTATTTTGGCCTGAGCTATTCTGCTTTTTTATTTCTGTGGTGCATCTCCCATCCGATGTAATTATTGTGCCCAAGTATTTCAAACGTTGTACTTGTTTTAGATTTGTCTCGTTTATTTTTATGCTGCATGATGGTGATGATTGTTTCTTCGATATAACCATTACTTCTGTTTTCTTACTATTCAGACTGAGACCTTTCTTGTTGCTTTCTTCTACTATTATGTCTATCATTTCTTGTAGTTCGTTCTCTGTCTCTGCTATTAAGACTGTGTCATCCGCATATCGCAAATTATTTATGTTGTGACCGTTGACTTCAATTCCTTTTTTGTCTACTATTGATCTCATAATATATTCGCTGTAAAGTGAAAACAAGTCCGGTGACAGAGCACAGCCTTTTCTGACTCCTTGTTTTATATATTGGAATTGTCCTGTTTGGTTGTTAATTCGTATTGCTGCTGTTTGTTGCCAGTACATATTTTTTATGATTCGCAGATCCTTGCCATCAATGTTTAATTTCTCCAGCATATTGATTATTTCCACATGCTTTACTTTGTCAAATGCTTTCGTGTAGTCTATAAAGCACATATATAGATCTTTCTTTACCTCTATAGATCTTTCTATCAATGTTCTTAAGATGTATATTGCATTATTGGTGCCCTTTCCTTCCACAAATCTACATTGTTCCTCACTTATTTCTGGTTTTATTTTGTTCCTTACACGTCTCATGATTATTCTTAGTAATATTTTAGTCATATGGCTCATGAGACTAATAGTGCGATGGTCTTCACAATCAGTGGCGCCTGACTTCTTCGGTATGGCTACAAAGATAGATTTTAGTAGATCCTCGGGTGTGTGTCCAGTGTTATATATGTCATTGAGTAATTTTGTTATGACTTGTACTCCCAACTCTCCTAATGCATTTATCTCTTCGATTGTTATATTGTCAGGACCTGGAGCTTTGCCTCTTTTCATGTGTTGATTTGCATCCTCCACTTCACTCTGCATTATTGGTGGTCCTGTGTCTTCATTTGAATTGTTTAATTCTGGTCTTTCATCATCATAGAGTTGACTGATATATTCTGTCCACCTTTCCATTGTCTTCTCCTGTCCCATTATTATATTTCCTTCCTTTGATTTCACACATCCTGAAACTTTTACTTCTTTTCTTCCTGTTAATTCATTTAACTGATTGTGCATAAATTTTGGGTCTTTCTTTTGTTGTTTTTCCATTTCTTCACATTTCTGTTTTAACCATCCTTCCTTTGCTTCTCTGCACTTGTTTTGGATCTCTTTGTGCAATATTTTGTATGCTCGTTCTTCTTTCTTATGTTTTCTTCTTTAGTCCATTAGTTGTAATATTTCTTCTGTCATCCATTTCTTTTTGTTGATTCTTTTAGTCACTGGTATTACTTCTTTTGATGTTTGCTGAATCGATTGTTTGAGCATTTCCCACTGCTTCTGGATGTCCTGTATTTTCTCAATAGCATTATATCTATTTTGTACTATCATGCTGTACTTATCACTCATCTGTTTATCTACTCTTAGCATATCTAGTTCTAATTTTATATTTCTTGGGTATTTCTGTGCCTTCCGCAGTTTTATTCTTATCTATCCAACTACTGGTGAATGGTCACTATTACAATCTGCTCCTGGCCTTGTTTTAACAGACGTTAGCCCATTCCTAAATCTTCTCTGTACCAGTATAAAATCAATTTAATTGTGCACTTTTTTGTCTGGGCTTTGCCATGTCCATAGTCGCCTAGGGTGTTGTTTGAACCAGGTGTTACCTATAATCATTTCATGTGTCTTATACATGAACTATGGTTTAACATGGATACACAGAAGAAGAATATTAGCAAGTTTTAGAGAATGGACAATGTTAGCTTTTATGGAAAGGTGGTGGAATAGATGTAAACTTAACTTGACCGTCACGTGTTCAGAAATTAGGTTGATAAATAAACTCAGGGGCAGGTTAAGTTTATGAGATATGATGTCACTCTTAGGGTTCATGTTATTATTTTTATTATATTTTAAACTCTGAGGTTAGCTATATATCAAGATGAAGTTTTGTTTTTCAAAATTTGACACAATCGTAGTCTAGAGTTTAGTGAGATCCTTTAGCTATGATGAGAGCAACGTTATGGAGAGGGCATGGAACTCGATATAAATTCGTATTCTGTAATTTTTGTGTGAAGTCAAGTATACCAGGGTAGGAAGCCTTCAATGCCGACAACTGTGAATTTTTGTTTCCATCGATGATATTGTCAAGTAAACATTTAGAACATAAAACATCCGATATCCGAATTACAAATTCTAAAAGTAATTGAAACTAGAATGTCAGCACATTTAACTTTTTATGTTATGGCCTGTGACAATGACAATATATATATCTAACAACGTCAGAGCTGCCGAATTTGTCGTATACTACGATTCTCTAGTTATCGGATGGTAGAATACCTGTACATTTTTATTAATAAAAGGAAAAAAAAAACGTAAATGAACAGAACGGAGAGTTTAAGACGATGTGATTAAATATTGATTTTTTAAATGGTGAGATTTTGTTCTTTGCCTGAAGTGATACATTGAACAATATTGTATTTCTTCCTTGGGCACGCACCTAACAAAACATCATAAACACAGCAAGATAATTCAATTCAACCAATCAAATAACCTTAAAAAACGCAAAATCAGACCACTCCTATTAGTCACAGGTTGACGGCAAACTATGAAGTCGGTACATTGTTTCTCACGCAATCGCTATTATGTAAGTAAGGGTTCCCTTTACACCTAAGGGCGATCGGAGAATTTGGTGTTTATGCCAATATTATTCAGTGACCAACGGAACATAGAAGAGCATATAAGAGAAGCTTGACCATGAATAATACAGGCTCTCTGTCTAAGAGATATTTGACGCAATCCGGAGAAAACGGTGAGGGTCCGGGGTGTCGACTCACCTTTTGTCTACCAGGAAATCCTCCAGAATTGGCACTTGGAATGTACGTGCCCTCAACAAACAAGGAAAAGCTGCACATGTAGCAGTGGAAATGAGAAATTACAAAATAGATATTCTGGGAATGTGCGGAACAAGATGACTAGGAACGGAAAGAATAAAACTAAATACAGGAGAGATGATTTTATCATCAGGACACCACGAACCTGGAGCACAACATAGTGAAGGGGTAGCTATAATGTTATCATGGAATGCACAGAGGACACTAATAGAATGGGAAGCAGTAGGGCCAAGACTAATGAGAGCAACATTTAAAACAAAAAAAAAACACAATACAATTACCCATTATCCAATGCTACGAACCAACCAATGTTAAGGATGATTTTTTTCATGATGAATTTATAAACAATTACAATGTCAGATGGATTAAAGGATATTTTAATCTTAATGAGAGATCTAAATGCTAAAGTAGGATCAGGCAACAGAGACTTCGAAGAGATTATGGGTAAACATGGACTTGGAGATATAAACTAGAATGGAAAGATATTTGTGAATTTCTTTGCCTTTAACCAAGTGAGCCTAGAAGGGAAGGAACAATATTCCAACATAAAAGAATACACAAAGCTACATGGGTGTCATAAGATTACAGAACAGAAAATGAAGGTAATCAGGTATGTATTAATAATAAGTTTAAGACTAACATTATGAGAATTAATGCAGTTGGCAAAAACCAAATAAAATTAAAAGTACCTCAACTAGACGTACAATCTTATATATATCTGGGTAGTAATATAGACAAAGAGTGAGGAACAAAAAATTATACCAAAATATATATTTCCTTTGATGGATAGTTGCAAATATCTGCTCCATCTACATTGACTGGGGTCGGAATGTGGCTCTCAAACAGAACACAAACCAGGACGACACATTTAATGCTTGTTATACAGGAGACGGATGTGGACCAGAGGCCATAGTAAATGGCAAAACAAAGACCAATCTCTATGACAATGTATGCAAACACACAAAACTGAGAAGTGGAACCAGTCCTGCTTACTGGTATCTGAACTTTCCCACGCCCCAGAAGATTCACACCATTTGAATCTATCATCGAGCTAGCACTATGATTCGGGTAAACAATGCCACTCTAAAGGCTTTCTCTGACAGTGGCGGCGTAGTGTTCCAGTGCAATGATATATCATACCCTAATGTTTCTGTGAACACTATTGTAGTCACCACACAAACGCCAATGGCACACGTTAAGATTGAGTTCTCACCGACCATTTCGCAGGCCGGCAGTGCACTGACGGTGTGTGAGGTGCAAACATTTACAGACACCTATTGTCTGGACGGGTATTCTTGGTCGTTTTGTGCAGTGTGTAGCGGGTGTAGCAAAAGCTGCGACGTCATCATCGGTACGTGTCTCTGCAACTGTTCACATGGGATCTATGGACACGACTGCTACAGGTCTTGTCTTAGTGTCTGTCCTTTATGTGAGAAAAAAATACGGAAAATGCCTACAATGTAAACATCTTGGCTATACCTGTAATGACACTTGTTCCGATGGTAACTTTGGGTTACAGTGCGAACAGACGTGTTCTGATGGCTGTGACATCATATGTGACCCGGAAAATGCAGACTGTACGTGCAAGGAAACGTACTACGGGTCAGACTACACTCTCAAATGTCCAGACAACTGTTTCAACGACACCTGTGAACAGTCAACCGGGAACTGTGCATGCATGGAAACGTTCTACGGGTCAGACTGCTCTCAAATCTCCGGACAACTGTTTGAACGAAACCTGTGAACAGTTAATCGAAGCCTGCGTCTCGTATGTTGATGATTCCCACGTTAAGAAGAGTCTGCAGACTACACCAAACCCAAGCATATGGATACCTCAATGTGTTTATGTGCTAGACTTGGTTCACTTCTTGGTGTTTTTCCGTGAAACCATGGCTCATATCTTAATGTGTTTCGGTGCTAGTCATGGCTCATATCTTGGTTCAATCAACATTTTTCGGGCACATCATGAGAAGATAAAAGTTGGAATACTTGGTTACAACTGGCAAAATAAAAGGAAAGAGAAATCGCGGACGACAAAGAGAGAAAATACTGGATAGCTTGGTGTCATGGCATGGAAAACAGTCAAGAACAGAACTGATACGATGCACTGTAGATAGAAGATTGTGGAGGGACATGATCACCTACGCCAACCGGTATGGCACATGATGATGCTGATTATATGGCTGTGAAACATGGAGAACAACTAAATTGACGATCATGAGGATACATACTTTCATTAATGGATGCTTACGCAGAATAAAAGAATAGAAATGGCAGGACAAAATCACTAACATAGAATTATGGATATGTACCAGTAAAATACGGGAGCTGCGATAGGTCAGTGAACTGGACTACAAAGGACAAGAGATAGGGTACGATCACAACCGACAGCTTCCGGGTTCACCCAACTTTTAATGTGTACCGGATTTTTTTCTGGGAAAGTAAAGCGGCACGGGCGTAATACCGACCACATTACCCCAAAATCATGTGCCGAAGGTCTGTAAAATTTATGGTCACTAACACCATATTTTTTCCTATAGGCTACTTGGCGTGACTGGAGTACTTTCCTTTTTTTTCTTTTTTTACCAGTCAAATACAAGTAGTTAAAGAGATACAGCGAAGACGATGTCGCTAGATAGAACACACACTGCGGAAGCCAACTGAGAGTATTACAATAAGACCCTTTTTTGGATTCCCCAAATGAAAAAAAAAAATGAAAATCAAGGAATTCTTGGAGAAGACAGATAGAAGCAGAGATGAAGATGATGGGGAAGACAATAATCTTAAAAGAATTGCAAGAAACAGAACGACTTGGAAAGTGCTTGTTGAAGACATATGCTCTACAGGGAGCAGAAAGATAGAGGAAGAAGAAGAACGATAGATAAAATAAGTTTTCATGCATTCTCTTTAATCAATTCTTGTTCATAAGTTTGTCGTTAGTTGTCGATCTTTGTTTTTTATTTTAAATAATTGGCTGAAAGAACCATAATTAATGCGATCTATGAAAATCGTAATCAGTCGCAGACATGGAAATGTTACCTTACAGTGCTAGAACACAGTATCACGTGGGAGGGTACTATAATGGGTACCATTCATCTTCCATGCAATTATGGAATAGTAGAAGGAAAAGGTATGTGTTAGCACTCGGAAAAAATGACAAATAAACAACAAGAGAAAAAAAGCAAAGAACAATCGAAGAATATCGCCGAATATCATATCGCCTCGGAAGTTTCCCTATTTAACAATATTTATTTATTATTATTTGTTTCAATGTAATTGTATCCTGGCTTGCTTTTATAAAATGTGTTGCATACTTGGTATAATTTTCACACCCTTGATGTCAGCCTTCAGACATTGATTGAATTAATATTTTTAATCAGGAATATCATTTATCACTACAGAAGTATGCAGGAACGATAACAACATTGATGACTGGAACAACTTTAATTCATTAATAAGAAATATTCTCAAACTTTTTTTTATCAGAGAAATAATAATTTAATCTTTGTTAATAACAGCAAAATATAATTTATATGTGATATAAATGGAACACACACACTCATTATTTGAGCTAAAACAAAGCACCAACAAATTTAGAAATAGCTGCAACACATCAATTATATTTTCATATGAGGAATCAAAGAGATCCGTTTCGAGTCCGACGAAAGAGACTACTAATCCATTTAAATAACCATTTTGTTCTTTTACCATCGATTCATTTTTTCTATAAGCAGGTCAGTACTGTCTTATTTTCTCATACAAATAGCGCTAAACATTTACAGCTGGTAGAAGCTGGAAGATGGTAGGTCGAGAATCGAGCAAATTGAAATATAATTTTACTTTGTTGAAATAAAAGCAGGTCGAAATATGAAATCTTGCAGGTATAGACAGTACACATGAGTGGCACACGAAAACTTTATTAATGATACTAGACCACAGTTATGTCGTACAAATTAGTCAGCTGTTTACTAAATTTTATTTCTTAATTTCAGGACAGACAGAATGATTTCAAGCCACAAAGTACAAAGCTTCTTCGAGAATGAAAAGAAAAGCAATAGCTGATCTATCTAAACGATGGACCAACAAGGTAATCCCTTACAGTTTTGAGAACTCTACCTTCAGTGATAAAGAAAAGAATCAAATAGATCAGGCCATAAAGGAGTGGAAGACAACACATGCATTACCTTCAGAAATGCCACAAGTAATGATTCCAATTTCATTCATTTCAAAAACGGACTTCGCTGATCATCCAATATTGGAATGAGCAAAGGGAAACAAGCAATTTTCCTTGAGTGATGGTGTCGAGTAAAAAGAATTATTGCTCATGAGATTCGACATGCTATCGGGTTTTACCATGAGCGCAGTCGTCCAGACAGAGACGATTTAATTGTAACGGATGAGTACATAAAAAAAAAATTATTCACATAATTTAAAAAAAAAAATCAAATCCACCAATTTTAACATTCGATGTCCCATACAATTACACTGGTATCATGCGTTATTCCATTTATGCATTCTCTGTAAATAAAAACAAGACGATTGTGACGATTGACACCTTATTTCAAGACAAGATTGGACAAAGAAAAGGGCTGAGTTTTTATGAAATCAAACTTACTAATTTGATGTACAACTGTAGTGAGGAGTGTAGGTCGAAAGTGGCGTGCCCTAAAGAAGGGTTCCTGG
Organism: Megaustenia siamemsis; assembly: GCA_032433765.1. Taxonomy (NCBI): domain Eukaryota; kingdom Metazoa; phylum Mollusca; class Gastropoda; order Stylommatophora; family Ariophantidae; genus Megaustenia; species Megaustenia siamemsis. Next base: position 62,118,865 of record JAVIAB010000156.1, on the reverse strand, counting down.
GAAAAGACTGCAAGTGTTGGTGTCCAGGCAATCCAGTTAAAGGGTGTGATGATTCTAGAAATACAGAACCTCCGTAGGTGAAAACATCAGCAAGACCCACTAATAAACCCACAGGTAGACCCACACAACGACCCACAGTAAGACCTATCGCATGTACTGACACTGATACAAGATGTTCAAAGTGGGCCAAAGAAGGATATTGTCAATCTAGCAACAAAATCAGAGCTAACTATAAATCTTCATGTTCTGTGTGTACAGATGCTTAAGTCTAAAGTAGTACTTGCAAAAATACTAGAGAACACTTTGTCCCTGTGAAACATGGAGAACGATAACAATGAAAATCCTGAGGATACAGAACTTCATTAATGGATGCTTGCGCAGAATACAAAGATGTAAATGTTAGGACAATATTAATAACATAGAATTATGGAAAAGTACGGGTCAAATCCCACTGGATAAAGAGATACAGCAAAGCGGATGTCGCTGGATAGGACAACATTGTTGGAAGCCAAGTGACAGTATTACACAACATCGCCTTTTCGGAATTCCCATTGAAAAAAACTTAGAGGAAGACACAAATATTCTTGGATAAGACAGATGGAAGCAGAGATGAAGATGATGGAGAAGACATGGAATGATCTGAAACGTATTGCAAGAAAGAGAACGGTTTGGAAAGTGTTTGTTGAAGACTTATATTCCACAGCGAGTTAATAGGTAGATGAAGAATGAAACCGTGAATATAAAAAACGGCTTGTTTTATTATGCTGCAGGCATGATTGTGGACACAACATTTCCTGACGTCAACATCATCAACAGGCGACGTAATATAAAAAATAATTTTTCAATTTAAAACACAGCGACTTTATAAATACCACGTACAATGGCTTATATAATGAAAATATTTATCCAAGACACTTTCTCCACTTTAGGGTCTGTACAAATCTATCCATATTTATTCAAATATTTGTTCATTTCACATCCACAACCACTTGACGTCAATAAATCATTGGATTACAATCTAGTGACGCAACTATTCTCTTCTATTTAGTTTGTCTCTCGTTGCCACTTGTGAATTACGTGAAAACCTGTGCATTCCATACATCGTCATTCGTGATATTTCTAGTCTCTGTGCTTGTCTCCTCCCATAGTAATTTAATGGTGGTATTTTTGTTTTAAATCAAACCTATTCGAGTGACATTGCATCTCAGCTTTCGTTTCTTTACCGTGATAGACGATCATACTGTGCTAATAATTACTTCTCGAATTCAGTGATAAACCTCTTTATTGGTAAAGTGCTCTAAAAATTACAAAAAGTATCTAATCTCAGGAGCTTGAATTTTTCGTTGCAGTTCTTTTGTAAAGCCCATGTTTCGTAAACATTCAGGATGATGGCTGAAAAGAACGACTCCAGTAATCTAGTTTTAAATTTGATTGTGATCTCTGTCTCTTGATGTTTATAAAATTCACATCGTTGTAGTTCATGTTCGGTTTCTGGAGACGTGCTTTGCATGCTGTGGATTTTAGCCGCGATAATTCAGTGGTTAGTGAACTGTACTACGAAGGACAAGGGGTAGGGTTCGATCCCAACCGACGGCTTCGGGTTCACCCAGCCTTAAACGTGAAAGTAAATCGGCACGGGCGTATTACCGACCACAGTACCCAAAAATCATATGCTGAACGTCTGTAAAATGTATGCTCACTTACACTATATTCCCTATACGCCATTTGGCGTGACGGAGCTCTTTATTCTTTAATTTTCTATACTGTGGAGTTTGGTATTCTACTATCTTTCTTTTATACTACCGCTTTTTTCACACGGTATCGCAGAAAATGAGTATTGTTGCAATTTTCTAGCTTCCATCGCACATACACACACACACACACACACACACACACACATACACACACACACACACACATCGAGAGAGAGAGAGAGAGAGAGAGAGAGAGTGAGAGAGATTATATATTCTTTAAAAAAAAAAGGTTTATCGAAACTCAATACCTCCATCTAAAAAAAAAAACCAGTAAATTGTAAGTTATCTTGGTTCTGAAGCTGTCATGTACTTACATGTGCCAATTAGATATTAATGTTATTTTCATAAAACCCATTTTTTTCTCAGTGATTAAGCCCACTTTGTAAGTCAGCCACTACCACATCATAACTTACACTACTTTACTCAATGCACACAATCTACTTTGGTAATAAACATTCTTTCTATTAATATTTCTGTTTACTTATTTATTTACCAGTTTGTATTTATTTGTTACTGTTGTTGTGAACAAAATGAAATTATAAACACACTACATTATGAAGAATTTATTTGTAATAAAATTGTCATCGAGAGTGTATGTGTAATAGTATACAGACTTGGATAGAATATATCACATAATGCGAGATAACGATATATCATGGGTCGAATAATTTAGCAGTAACCCATAACTCAGTAGTGTATACCAGTAACAGAATTGTAAAGCATTTACAGAAACAAACACAGAAGAAGAACATGAGCAAGTTTTAGAGAATTGACAATGTTAGCTCTTTCTGGAAAGGTGGGGAAATAGATGTTAACTAGACTCGACCGTCACAATTTATACTTACTGTAATTGTCTGGTTGGAAAAAAAAAATAACCCAACGGCAGACCCAGCCGTTGGCTGAAATGGGTACCAGGCATTACCCTTGGAAGGTGAGGAATGCCTCCTCGCATCGTGAGTTTCAATGCTTGAAGCGACACTGTCTAGAAGTCTCCGAACATTTCTGGATAGGCAGCAGAGCAGATATGGGTGGAAACTCGCGTGCTAAGACGCCGGTTCAAGTCTCGTACTTTATCTTTACTTTATGTTCAGAAATTAGGTTGATAAATAAACTCGGCGGGCAGGTTAAGTTTGTGAGATATGATGTCACTCTTAGGGTTCATGTATTATTTTTATTACATTTTAAACTCTTATGTTAACTATATATCAAGATGAAGTTTTTGTTTACAAAATTTGATACAAATGTAATTTTAAAAGTAAATTTTTATTAGACTCTTTAGCTATGATGAGAGAAACGTTATGGAGAGGGCATTGAACTCGATAAAAGTACGTATTCTGTTATTTTTCTATGAAGTTGTATACCATGGTAGGTAGACTTCAATGTGGACAAACCATGACATATTATACCGCAATGATATGTTCAGGTAAACAATTATATCTTATAAAGTTCGATATCCGAATTACAAAATCTACAAGTGATTGAAAACTTGAATTGCTGCAAGTTTACCTTTTCATGTTGTGGCTATTGACAATAACAATATAAATCTAACAACGCCAGAACTGCCGAATTTTTGGTATATTACGATTCTCTAGTTTCATCGAATGAGATGGTAGAATACCTGGACTTTGTTGTTTAGAAAATGAAAGAAAAACATAAATGAACAGAGAGGAAAATTTAAGAAGAACCTCTTAAATATTGATTTTTTAAATGGTGAGATTTTTTTCTGTGCCTGAAGTGATACATCGAACACTATTATATTTTATTCTAGAGCACACATCCAGCAAAAATCACTAACACAGAAAGATAATTCAATTCAAGCAATCAAGTAACCTTAAATTAACGCAAAATCAAACCACTCCTATTAGTCACAGGTAGGCAGCAAAATAGGAAGTCGATATTTTGTTTCTCACACAATGGCTATTATATAAGTATGGGTTCCCTCTACACCCCAAGGCGATCTGAGAATAAATTGTTTAAGCAAATATTCAGTTACCAGCGGCACAAAGAAGAACATATAAGAGAAGCAAAGTTGGCAGGCATAAACTCGTTAGATACGATTGAACATCTCGCCCAGAATATATACCCAGAAATGGGTGGCGAGAAACACTAAAAGGCCTATGTGACGTCTAATGATCGCTCTATTTTCACTTTAGAAATGTGTGCATTTAAAAATAGTCTAAAGATGAAATTCTTTACGCTTCAAGTTATCGCATTGAATTGTATCATTATTTTTACAGATAGATTAAACGAGGTGTCTTTATAGTTCTTGATTAAACTCTAGAAAAAAACAATATATATTTTTTGATTAAGGAAACAGCGATTTTATCGTTGGGTCCAAGAATTTGAATATTTATGTTCGATGAATACAAAACAGCAAGGAAGGAAGTATTAGACATGTTCGATACAGAACTTATACGAAAAGAACTTTGTCAAACGTTTACACTGAACGAATCAGTGACACTAAGGAAATTGGAATTGTGGCTGAGAACGAACATCGGCATTGAAGTTTCAAAATCTGTATGATAGAGAACTGAGTCGTGTAGGCCTCACCTTTAGAAAGTTTTCTGGCTGAAGAAACATTATTTGTGAGAAGCCACATCCAAAACTAATGGCCTCAAACTTCATCAAATATCTCGGAAACCACTGGAAGGGTTACCATGAATTTTTACTTGTGGTCTTACATTGTACACGATGATACAAATTTATCAAATTAAAAAATATAATATACTTTATTTAAAACACCTAGTTATGCTGATCTTAACTTATCTCTGTGGGTTAGCATCTTTTATTGAAATTATTGCGCACCTAAAAAATAGAATTAACATAAGCTTGGCACTTTATTGACTTTTGATAAGCCATTGCCGTATCATCAACTTTAAGGCAAATTGTTACAAATAGTCACTGAATAATATGTGTTGGTTTCGTCTACATGTTTCATCAATTATATACGTCTGAATAAATCACTTGTTTAAATAGTATTAGATGAAATGGTAGTGAAAGTTACTTATGTTGAACGAATTATAATTGGTTATTTTCAGTGTGGAAATCAAATCTTCTGGATGAGTGGAATGATCATAAAAGAGACCAACTTTACAATTGAATGTCAACATGCTAGCAACCAAATTTATCTTCGAGCAGAGTTCTTCAGATTAACGATTTTCATTCAGAATCACACGCGTCTAGCAGGTTGATTATTGCTTTCGGCTGAATAAACCACAAACAATCCTTCTTCCAATATTCCTCTTCTTCACGTAAGACATGGTCCTTACATTTTTTCCAACAATAACTGTCTATTGTTGAGAGGTTGTGAATTGTAAGTGTCTTAACATCGTATAATTTGAAGGTTATATACATATACACACACACATACTATATGTGACTTGATTTTAAAGAGACAAAATTTGGTTGGTAACAAGAATAAAGACCATCGGTCAACACAACATAGTCTATCTATAATTTGGTGTTAAATTTCTCCTAATGTACGAGCCTTTTTCGTCCTACTTAAACAGACTACCCACAGAAATAAAAAAGTCAGGAGAGCTCTTCCTAGAGTCAAGAAAGATATTGGAGAGATGGAAGAACCAAGATTAGCTCCTTACATTTTAGAAGCAGTTTCTGGCGGAATCAACTATGCTAAAGTGGATAACTGATGTTATCATGGTTGTCAGATATTTGGAGACTTTTTAAAATATGCACTATCATCTTTCAATGTGTGTCTAATCAAGTAAAACAATGCAGTAGTTCCACATTCTACGATCCAGAACCAGTACCCTATCTATATGGCGAAAAATCCCCACTGAGATAACGATACGGCTTATGAAAAGTGCTCATGTATAATACATAGGCGTAGTAATAAAGAACTGACTAGATGACTAACTCTTTTCTAAATATCACGACCGACTCCTTGAAGAATTGAAAAAGACTTCAAAGTGAAGAAACAACTTCGTCGTTTGGTCAAGCTAATGGTGGAAAGGGAGGGAAATAAAAAATGGTGTCTCCGCTTGAGCTTGACCAAAATGCGCAGATATCTCAGATGCTGTTATATTAGATACAATGCAATTTACATCCACTTAACGACTTTTGTTTACAGAGTTGCCGAACAAGTGGAGCAATTACCCTGCCAACATGTTGGAGGAGAAGAAGTAGAACAATTAATAACAAATGATGGTTAGGTGCCTAATAATATGTGAGTCGATTAGGGCCTTTTAGTACCTGCAGCTAAACGGTGATTTAATGAATTGTGAAGCCAACATGTAAATTACTTATCTGTTTTTTTAATAGGCAAGCACAGTAACTTCTTTTTAAAAGGGGTAACATGTGTAAGTTATTTGAGGAGAAAACTATTAAAATAAACTTTTGGTCTTTCGTAACCAAACTGGCAATTAACGATTACATTTTAATAATTTAAAAAAATGGCTGATCTTCAAACGCTTGGAAAACTAAGAAAGAGACTCCGCTCAAATAACAATGACACGGGCGACGTCATTTCTTAGTAGTTTCTAATACATGTATTAGCAACAGTGGTCGGAAACACACATGTACGCAATGTTTGCTATTAAAATACTTTTACTTCCTCCTTGCGCTTCTCACCTTTATTCTCTTTCATCTTCTGCAATCGGCCTGCGATATGAGACACGTATTCATCCTGCGCTATAGAGGGCGTTAAATTGACGTAGTTGTGTTTTCTTGTAACTTAACAGGAAGCTTCGATGTCTGCATCCTTTAAGTCCAAGACATGCTATAAGCCACGAGGCACATTTCTAAACTTTAAGCACGATCGAAGCTTGCTTGACTTACAAGCACTTCAACATTTGACGCGGTGATGACGACCGACCATTTTTTTCCAAAGAATAATTTCTCTACTGCTACGCCAAGACTTTATTTAACGGCGCACAAGTGAGTAAGCATGAATATTGAACACGTTTACATTTATGCCAAATCTGTGAGTGAAATTAGTATATAAATGAAAGAAAAGTTGTAATTTCAATTAGAACAAAAATTCATTTATTTTTACAAACAGTCTCTTGTTTCTTTCAATATTTGAATTAATTTTGCAAACATCCGAGTTTAAGTAACCTTATTATTTATTGCATTAAATATTAGTACTCAACTTGGAGGCTACAAAGAGCATATAAAATAAATATACAGTTATATTCTATAAACTAGCAGTACGATATAGTCCAGAACGTTCTAAAACGAGAATAGTCTAAAATGAAAAGACCAACTTCGATAGCTTTTAATACAAGTTTCGCTGTCTATATGGTAAGTTTGTATCGTGAATACTTGCTGTTGTTTGAAATGTTAGATGCAAAATATCGACGTTTTATTTATTCACGTTTACACATCATCTGTCACATCGAAATTGTGTTCTGCCACCGGATTTGTTTTCACTTTACAGCGAATATATTATGAGATCAATAGTAGACAAAAAAAGGAATTGAAGTCAACGGTCAGAACATAAATAATTTGCGATATGCGGATGACACAGTCTTAATAGCAGAGACAGAGAACGAACTACAAGAAATGATAGACATAATAATAAAAGAAAGCAACAAGAAAGGTCTCAGTCTGAATAGTTAGAAAATAGAAGTAATGGTTATATCGAAGAAACAATCACCACCATCATGCAGCATAAAAATAAGCGAGACAAATATGAAACAAGTGCAACGTTTCAAATTTCAAATACTTGGGCACAATAAGAACATCAGATGGGAGATGCACAACATAAATAAAAAGCAGAATAGCTCAGGCCAAAATAGCATTTCAGAAAATGAAAAATATCTTATGCAACAATTCTATGTTAATAAAAATGAGAAAGAGATTTCATCGGTGCTATATAGAACCAATTATGACCTATGGAAGCAAATCATGGACAATAGACAAACAAAGTAAAAGACGATTAGAGGCCACAGAGATGGGACTTCTCAGAAGAATATTGAAAGTTCCCTGGACAGCTAAAAAGACCAATGAGACATTTTTCTCAGAGGCCAACACAAAAAGGGAGCTCTTAAAAAACATCAGAAAGAAGCAATCAACATTTTTCGTGCACATCATGAGAAGAGGAAAGTTGGAATACTTGGTTACAACTGGCGAAATAAAAAGAAAGAGAGATCGCGGACGACAAAGAGAGAAAATACTGGATAGCTTGGTGTCATGGCATTGAAAACAGTCAACAACAGAACTGATTCGATGCACTGTAGATAGAAGATTGTGTAGGGACATGATCGCCTACGCCAACCGGTATGGCACATGATGATGATCACATCGACAGAAGTAGGTGTAAGGTTATAAAGCACGATTAACATTATCTATAGACTACATGATACTTGATGTCTTCATCATCATTTATAGACTACACGATACTTGATATCATAAACATTTATAGACTACATAATACCTGACAGCAAAAGTCGAATGTCAGGTAATCTCTCTGTGGTAAGTGATGATTATGATGTTAGCGTACACATAGATATTTCATATTAGTATGAACATATTTGTTTGTGATATGTTAAATAGACAAACCAATGAAAAGACGCCACTAAGGTAGGATGTCTTAGATCAATTTTGATAGTTCCCTTGACAACCAATATGACAAAAGATAATATTCTCAAAGACGCCAACACAAAAAGAGAGCTCCTAAAAAAACATTATAAAGGAACAATTGACATTTTCTTTAAGATGATAAGAAGTATAAATTTGGACTACTTGATTACAACTGGCAAAATACAGGGAATGAGAGTTCGCGGACAACAAAAAGATACGTTATTAGATAATCTGGTGTTGTGGCACATAAACAGTCAAACAATAAAATTAATACGATGCACTGAAGACAGGTCTGTTAAAGGATATATCAGTGAACACCACCTGGTACAGTGCATGAACAAGACGGTAAATATCACGCCAGTTCATCTTACTTTCCTAGAGAACATTTATTTTATCCATTTTCAGAGGCAGGATAAATTTAGAAAAGATAATATTTATCGAATTTGAAAAAAAAGACATTGCAATGAAATAAGTCCGAATCTCTGGTTAGTATAGAAAGAAAATACGAGATTTGCTATCTGAATAAACGCGTGCTTAATAACGCAAAACAGCTTAAACAAAGAGATATATGTGGAAAATATTATTTAAAATGTGTTTTCATGATAATAAAACAATGCTTATATCAATCCGCTTTCAATAGAATTTTTAAAAAGAAATAATATTGAATTGTTTATGTAATCAGCACAACACACACGCTAATTTCCCCATAGAAAATCTCACTAATTATTTCAGAGGTTGGGTGGTCCTAAAGCCGTGCTGGTGGCCAGTAAACACTGGTCGAAGTTAGGAACACAACCCCTGAAAACCTGGTCAGTGGTCAAGTTTAAATACCACTTTACCAGCAATTATAAGATTGTGTAAAACGTGTATTTATTCATTTATCAATCACAACTATCATAAAATTATAATTGGTTTAAATTTAACAATAGCGACATTGTGTGTTAGCAATAAGGGAAAACTAACATTATATTTTGTTTAGCGATATCACACAGAGTTGTCTTCAAAGTTATTTCTTTTTCTTGGTGAGAAAATTTACTTCAAACCAACATTTTGTTTCTACTAAACAGCTGACGTTCTACTTAGGAATTATTCCTGGCCGGGCTATTGATGAAATAATTTCAAATTCTTCAACTGATGTTACCAGTTCTGATCTCATGAGAGCTACACTAGGAAATGACAATCGTCTTGAGCCAGATATGATATTAACTTTGGAAGAAAACAGTGATCTTCACGTAAGTCATTGTAATATATATGATAATCTTAAACAGTAATTCATAATAATATATTGTAATAATATTGTTATTGTACACGTATAATTTTAACGTGTCATCACACACATTTGTATTGTGTTTTCATTTCTGTATTCTCTTATCTCGCTTTGAGATTCTCATTGCTCTTATAGAAGTCTTAATCCTGCAAGTTATTTTCATTGACATATACGTTCTCAAAGTCCACACCAAATGCAACATAAAGCTCGATTCTGCGATGTGACTAAACGATAACGTTTTTGTTCCTGGAAACATTAGCTGCTACAGGATATTAGCACACTACTCTTCAGTCAGACATTTCTAAGAAACACTTACAATTTAGAAATGACTGCAACACGTTATCAATACAGCTATTATTTTGGAAAAGTCAAGAGATCAGTCACGCCTGTAAAGTGACTAGTCTAACAAAATAAGTAACTTTTCTTTTTTTTATTATCCTTATCTTTATATTTTTTCAAAATATTACCAATACTGACTCACTTTGTCAAAAACTAGTGGGGTACACATTTACAGCTGTCCGAAGCTAGAAAATGGTAGGTAGACGATCAAGTAAATTAAATTAAAACGTCTTCTCTATTTTATTATATAATTTAATATTTTTTTATTAAATAATAAGGGACCATTTTATTGTTATATATACATATACCACCAATAGAATGTGCATTGATCTTTAAATTAAATTAACTTGTTGGAATAAGTGCAGATATGAATAAAAACAGTTGCAGCGATAAACAGAACACACAAGTGGCACATATACTTTATTAATGATACTAGACCACATAATCGCGTACATGTTAATCAGCTGATTACAAACTTATATTTCTTATTTTCAGGATAGACAAAAAGCTAACAAGGCAGAAAACTACAAATCTTCTTCGAGGTTGAAAAGAAAAGCAATATCTGATCCATCTAAACTATGGACCAACAAGAAAATCCCTTTCATTATTGATAATACCTTCACCGATGAGGACAGAAATGAAATATACAAGGCCATAAAGGAGTGGGAAAATAACACCTGCATCAAATTCAAACGCGGAACAAGGTCTGATCTCAATTTCGTCTATTTCAAAAACGCATCTTCTTGCTCGTCCAATGTTGGCATGATTGGGGGGATACAAATAATTAATATGGTGGAATGGTGTCGAAAAAAAACATTATATTGTTCATGAAATTGGACATGCTGTCGGGTTTTACCATGAGCACAGTCGTCCAGACAGGGACGATCACGTCATTATTAATAAAGAGAACATAATAAATCTTGATTATTACATCGATTTTGAAAAAGAAGAAGATATTAATACATACGGTCTCCCGTACGATCCTGAAAGTATCATGCATTACGAAAGTACAGCCGGTGCTAAAAATGGTACTAGGACGATTGAAACGAAAAACATTAATTTAATAAATGTGATTGGAAACGGTGTAAGGCTGAGCTTCTATGATATCAAACTTGCTAATTTGATGTACAAGTGTAGTGAGAAGTGTAGCGCGGCAGTGACATGCCCCAAAGAAGGGTTCGTGGGAAAAGACTGCAAGTGTTGGTGTCCAGGTAATCCAATTAAAAGATGTTAAATTTTCCAGAATAAATAACGTCCGCTGTGAAATCATCTAAATGACTTTACAATAAACCTACAGCAAGATCCACTAATAAAACAAACTAATAAACTTTGAATTAGACTCATTAATAAAACTACAATTAGACTCATTAATAAAACGACAATTAGACCCAAACTATAACTATAATTATCCTACTAGTAAACCTTCAGTTAGACCCATTGATAAAAGTACATTTAGGCCCAATAATAAATCTTCATCTACAGCTAATAATAAAACAACAATTAGACCCATTTTTAAAACTAGAATTAGACCCACTAATAAAACTACAATTAGACCCACAAATAAAACTAGAATTAGACCCACTAATAAAACTACAATTAGACCCACAAATAAAACTACAATTAGACCCACCAATAAAACTACAATTAGACCCACAAATAAAACTACAATTAGACCCACTAATAAAACTACAATTAGTTCTACTAGTAAACCTTCAATTAGGCCAATTAATAAAACTACAATTAGACCCACTAATAAATCTTCAATTAATAAACATTCAATTAGACCCTTTAATAAAACTATAAATAGATCCATTTATGCAACTACAATTAGACTCACTAAAATGCTTCAATTACACCCACAAATAAAACTATAATTACACCTACTAATGAAACAACAATTACACCCACTAATAACTCAACAACATGATCCATGCCACAGCTTTTTAAGAAATTTAAGGAACAACATCATCATCAAGTACCGGGCCTACTGGCGTAGGTGATCATGTCTCTCCACAAAATTCGATCTCGGCAGCTATTTATCATTTCTGTTGTTGACCTTCTGCTAAGCCATTCTCATAAGCTGTATGTATTTTTTCTCTTTGCTTCCCTCTATCTCTTCGTCCCTCAATTTTTCCAGTTGTTACAATATATTCCAGTTGTTCTCTTCTCATTACATGGCCAAAAAATGATGATTGTTTCTTCCTAATATTGGAAATTAGCTCTCTTTTTGCTTTGACCTCTCTCAGAACATCTTCATTACTCTTCTTAGCTGTCCATGGTACTCTCAACATTCTTCTGTAAAACAACATTACTACAGTCTCCAGTGATTTTCTTGTCTGTTGTCCTATTGTCCATGATTCGCATCCATGTTTTAAGACTGGCTCTACATAACATTTAAGAACTCTTTTTCTTGTTTCTGTTGTCAAAAATGTATTGCATAGTATCTTCCTCATTTTTTGGAAAGCTGCTTTAACCTGAGCCATTCTGTTTACCTGAGCCATTCTGCATCTCACCTCTTTTGTACATCTTCCGTCTGAGGTTAACAAAGTTCCCAAATGTTTAAATTAATTTATCTGTTTTAATATTGTTCCGCTTGTCTTTATTTTGCACTGAGGTGATGTCTTTTTCTTTGTTGTTACCATTAACTCTGTCTTTTCGCTATTAAGGCTGAGTCCTTTATTTTTGCTTTCTTTCACTATAATGTCCAACATTTCTTGTAACTCATTTTCACTCTTAGTGATTGATGCTGTATCATCAGCATACCTTAGATTATATATATTATGAATTGTTGTGGCGATTCATGATTGTACAAAGAAATTACAACGGTGGTTTTCTGTTACCTTCCGTCGGTTTGTTTACGGTTGGCTCCGCTAGCCTTTGACTAAAAAGTCTAACCCACAAGGCAGTTGGGTTGTTTTACTTCTGGGTACCCTCCCTTAGCCTTTTACTCTCCCGAGCTTACCTGCAAGGCAGCAGGGCAGCCACAGGTTGTACTGTTTACTGCATACAGTAGCAGGTAAAGTTACCTGACCTAACCACAGAACAATAGAAACGTAGAAATGTGCTGTCTTCAATATATTTTCACATTGTCTGCACTGTAATCTACTGTTTGCTAAGATCTGAAATGTGACTCATTACACAATTAGTACTTTATTAAAGTTAATAATATTTTATAAAATCATTCAGTTTAATTTGCTCAATTCATGTGTTAAACATATCTCATAATGTATTGTTTAGTAAATTGTTATCTATCTGGAAGTACAATTATTTGAATCAACTATTACACATCGCTTCTATTCTGAACTTATTTACCCAAGACGGTTTCTCCACTTTAGGTTCTGAACATATGTACCCATATATCTTCAACTATTTGTTCATATCACCTCACCTACTTAATGACATAATGCATCTTTGACACACAATCAATTTACGAGAGTCTTCTCTTCCATTTTTTTTTGTATCTAATTCTCGTTGCTATATGTGAATTACGACGTCAAGACCCGCCCTGTGGCAACTCAGCTCTTTTAGCAACGTGTAATTTTTCTCATCTTGGTTGATTTGAGAACATAAAGATGGGATTCAGTCATCTTTACAAACTAACGTACTTACCACATCGCTACTGAAACTACCTCCTCTATGCACTCAATATACTTTCCTAGTAAACGTTGTTTCCATTAGTACTTATGTTTATATAGTTATTTGTCAGTTTGCATTTATTTCTTAAATCTGTTGAAAATAAAGAAAAATTACAATTACAGACACACATTATAACGAATTTATTATTTTTTGTGGCGTTTGTCCACTTATATGTTGTTCTTTGTGTTGAAGTGAAGTGCATGTATATGTGGAATTGTTGTTACATTAGTTTACTTCTTACTTCTTCAGTGTTTGCTTTCTTCCTCCTGTTTTGTTCTTCATGTCTTATTACTGCTCACATTTCTTAACTTACATATTTTTTCCTTTTTTTTTTCATTCATTCTTCCTCATAATCATCTTCTACTTCTTAACCGTTTTATTTGTTGTGTTGAAAGTTGACAAAATCCTATAAAGCGCAAAACTATAATCTTTGTTCCAACTTACGGGGAGTTTAGTGATAGTTTTGTTAGAATTTAGACACCCTTTCTTTTCTTTCTTTCTTTCTTTCTTTCTTTCTTTCTTTCTTTCTTTCTTTCTTTCTTCTTTCTTTCTTTCTTTCTTTCTTTCTTTCTTTCCTCCCTACTACTTCTGCCATGTAGCTTCGAAATTGTCTGGCCTTCGCTATAGACAAACTTACACACACATACAAACACAAACATGCAGAGCCCTTTTTCTTCTTTTTTTTTACAGAAAGTATTATCTTACCAAGCTCTTATTAATAATGAGATTTCGTTCACATAACAATGACACAGAAGACGTCATTTCTGATGCGCCTCTGGTACTAAGAGTAGAGGACTAAAACTCTTATATGCGCAATGTCTTCTATTGAAATACATTTTCTCTCCATTCCTTACAAACTATTCTTGCCTGTGTCCTATTATCTTCATCCACTGCCCCTAGACGGGAGCCGCGATAGCTAAGTGGTTAGTGAACTGGACTACAACGGACAAGAGGTAGGGTTCGATCCCAACCGACGGTTTCCGGTTCATAAAGCCTTTAATGGGTACTGGATTTTTTTATGGAAAGTAAAGCGGCACGGGCGTAATACCGACCACATTACCCCAAAAATAAAGTGCCGAAGGTCTAAAAATTTATGGTCACTAACATCATATTCCCTATATGCCACTTGGCGTGACGGGGGCACTTTACTTTTTTTTTTACTCCCCTCAGCCGGTGATAGGGAGACACATTTGTGTCCTCCGCCGTTGAGAACGTTAAAATAGCGTAGTTGTGTTCGCCCGAAACTTAACAGAAAGACAACCGGGTTTAATGACTGCCTCTCTTGGAGGAATGCACTCATTAGAAGAGGTATACTTGTGAACATATATATATATATAACATATCCTACACCATTGGATGATGAACAGGTTATAATCTTTTCAGAAAAATCGTGTTGCCTGTGGGCTGTCGGGGCCCGAAAGGGGAGTAAAGAATTGTAACCCTATTCCCTATCAGGCATGTTCGTAAGAGGTGACTAACGGGTATAGGAATGAGACTGGCTATTCTGTACTGTTTAAAAAAATAAAGCCTACAAATTTTCACAAAAATGGACAAGTCTAAGAAACAAATAAAAGTGAATCCGTCATCCAGAAAAGATAAAGACTCTCTGTCTAAGAGATGTATGATGCAATCCGGAGAATGCCGTTAGGAGCCCTGGTTGCTGACTAACATTTTGTCTACCAGGAAATCCTCCAGAATTTGCATCTGGAATGTACAACAGCAAATGAACAGGTAAGAGCTGCAGATCTAGCAGCGGAAATGACAAACTACAAAATAGATATTCTAGGATTGTGTTAAACAAGATGGTTAGGAACAGATAGGATAAAACTAAACACAGTAGAGATGATTTTATAATCCTGACACCAGGAAACTGGAGCACAACATTGTAAAGGGGAAGCTATAGTGTTATCAAGAGAAACAGAAGATACATATAGAATGGGAAGCAGTTGTTTCAAGATTAATACGAGCAACATTTAAAACAAACCAAAAAAAAATTAAAATTCACATTATGCAATGATACGCACCAACCAATACTAAGGATGATTTAGTTATAGATGAATTCTATAAACATCTGCAATATCAGGTGGACGGAAGAGGAGCCAACGATATTATAATCTTGATGGGAGATCTGAAAAGTAGGATATATCTATATATATATATATATATATATATATATATATATATATATATATATATATATATATATATATATATATATATCTGTCTGTCTGCCTGCCTGTCTGTATGTCTGCCTGAGTGCCTGTCTGGTTGCCTGACTGCCTGCCTGACTGCCTGCCTGTCTTTCTGTCTGTCTGTCTGTCTGTCTGTCTGTCTGTCTATCTATCTATCTATCTATCTATCGGATGGAAAGAAAGAAAGAACTATTGAACGCGATTCGAGTAAGACTAAAGAAGTGTTCATCATCATGTGCCTTACCAGATGGCGTATGTGATCATGTCCCTCCACAATCTTCTATCTACAGTGCATCGTATCAGTTCAGTTGTTGACTGTTTTCCATGCCATGACACCAAGCTATCCAGTATTTTCTCTCTTTGTCGTCCGTGTTCTCTCTTTCCTTTTATTTTGCCAGGTGTAACCAAGTATTCCAACTTTCCTCTTCTCATGATGTGCCCGAAAAATGTTGATTGCTTCTTTCTGATGTTTTTAAGAGCTCCTTATAAGTGTTACTGCAAATTAAAAAAAACGCAATGACTCAATGAAATCATCTTGTAGAGGAAAATATAGGGTAAACGAGGTAGAAATAGATAATAAAGTGGACTGATAACCGCAAACGACGGAAAGGAGAACTTATGATAGAGTGAAGGCCTACTTTTAAGGCCTGGGACAGAATGAAATGATAATCCATGGTAGCCGACATTACCGTACCGGTAAACTTTTTATAACTTTAACAGTCCCGATATCAGAATGACAAATTCTACAAGTAATTGAAAACTAGAATTGCCACTATAGGTTATGGTTAATGACAATGATAATACAAATGTAACAACGCCAAGGATTCAGTGGCCTGGTATATTACTATTCTCACCTTGTGTGGGATTAAATGGTAGAGATCCTTTATATTATTATTTACAAGAAATCATTGCAGACAAGTCACAGGATGGTGATGATGATTGGTATAAATATGAACCAAGTTGTGAAATGCGTAATTGTAGTTCTAGTGCATCTTCAAATTATAGCACAACCAATGCATTAAAGAATGGAAAATAAGGTCAAAGTTCAAAAACGCTTCGATGTTTACGTCATTTGGTCAAACATCCAATAAAGCCAGGAGGCGCATTTCTAACCTTAAAGTGTCATCAAAGCGTGCTTGACTCTCAATCCTTTCTCTCAAATCCTTCTTGAAGACTGTATTTTATTGTAACAAAGCTGAGTAAGCATGAATACAGAACTCCTTTATATTTTTGCCAAATCCGTGAGTGAAGTAAGTATATAAATGACTGAAAAGTTGTAATTTCACTGGAAACATGAACTCCTTCATTTTTGTGAATAGTCGCTTGTCAATATTTTAACGCATTTTTGAAACGTTTGAATTTAAGTAATAAATGAAGCATTGATTTCATTAAAAATAAAGTTCTGTACTAGAAGAATACTGACAGTATATAAACCAATATTTAAGTTATATATTATAAACTAACAGAACGATATAGTCCAAGAAATCCTAAAACTAGAAAAAGTTAAGATGAAGAGACCAATTTCTACAGCTGTAAATACAGTTTTCGCTGTTTGTATGGTAAGTTTTAGCTTTATTATTGTTGTTGTTTGTTGACGTGTTTCTGCATTAATTGCTGGTCTGGTGGTCAAACTTGTATTTCTTTGTCTGGCTCCTTTCCTTTGACCTTCCCGGGATGAAAGACTTGCTGGTGGCTAAGCTATCGCCGGCATAGTTCTCGGGAGAATTGAAGGTCCCTGATCTTAAGAAGATTCTACACATCCGTTGGTATTAACACATTACATATAAAGAAGTCGCCAGAAGGTTAGGCATTAACATAAAGAAAGAAGTTAAAAGAAAACGATGGAAATGGCTAAGCCACGTTCTACGAATGGAACGGAAAGAACAATGCATCAGACCTAGCATTAATATGGACACCACCTGGCAAACGAAGAAAAGCAGACCATTGGAGATATGGCGACCGAACCATACATGATGAAGTGAAAGAGGCAGGCAAGTCCTGGCGGAGTTTCCATGCTTGCTCCAGACCGGATTTGGTGGAAATCTCTTGTGAGTGCCCTATTGCTCTGACCGTAGTTCAGATGATTAAGAAGAGGAATCTTTGTGGTTTTGAGTATTATGTGCAAAATATAAACATTTTATGTAATCACGTTACAACATTGTCTATCACATTAATGGGAGCAGATGTAAGGGAGAGAACTATGTTTTTATAAGGTGCGATGAACAGCATGTATAGACACATACCTGTAGCAAAAATCGATTGTCAGGTAATCTCTCTGTGTTATATCGTGAATATGGTATTAATGTAGGTATATGTATTTCCTAATAATGTTGACACTTCTGTATGTGATATGGCCAATAGACAAAGAAATTAAAATTCGATGAGTCTACTAAGACGGGTTTTGTGAGAAGAACAACGAGATTTCAATGGACAGTCAAAAGAATGAAAGAGGATATTTTCAACGTGGTCAATATAAAAAAAGAGACCATAAAACGATAAGAAAGAAATAAAATACATTTTGGAGGACATCATGAGAAGAGGAAAGTTGGAATATATGGTTTCAACATGCAAAACACAAGACAAGGAGAGATCGTGGGGGACAAAGTGAGACGTTATTAGATAACTTGGATATCGTGTCATGATAACAAGTCACCAATAAAGTTGATTCGATGCATTGAGAACAGGGAAGTGTGGAAGGACAAGATAGTCTACGCCGGTTGATTTAGCACATTGTGATGATGGTCAATATCACGCCATGCCGCCTAAACTTCCAAAAGTAAATTTATATTATCCATTTTCAGAGGCAGGATAAACCCAGAAAAAAGTCATTTTGGATGTAAACGAAAACAAGGCATAACTAGGAAATCCATTCGGACCACTGGTCAGCAGAGGGTTAAACTAAACTTTTTTTTCCTGATTTGAAAAGAACAAATGCGTACATGATCACACAAAATAGTATAAACTAAGAGACATAGGCAGCAAATATTATTTTTAATGTGTGTTCTTGCAAATAAAATAACTTTTGATCAAACAGCTTTTACCATGATTGAACAAATAATTAACATGTAATTGTTGATGTAATCAGCACAACACCAAGCCGAGATGTTTGCGCATAACAAATGTTATGTGCTTATTTTAGAGGATGGGTGGTACAAAAAACGTGTCGGTTGTCAGGTAAAGGAATGTCGAATCTCGCTTTGTCACCATTGATTGGATTGCTCAGAAACACGTTTGTATTTGTCGCTCACGACAAGCATTGAATTGCAGGCAACTAAAACATGTAGAGGAATTCAAATAACTAGGAAGTTTGGTGACAAACGATAATTCACAAACAGCAGAGATAGACTCAAGATGCAACAAAGCATGTAATATCATTGGACAGCTATCACCATTATTGTATAACAAGGAAACAACTCTAGTGGCAAAACGAGCACCCTACAATACAATCTTCATCCTACCAATGCCAGACCTGGACCATAGATGCAAGAACATTAAGAAAATCACCTCTACTGAGAGGAAATGTGTCAGACGAATGACAGAAAACAGTCTGAGAGATAAGATCAGAAATGAAGAACTGAGAAAAAAGTTAGTAATAGCCCCCGCCAAAGAATTTATAAAGAAACGACAGATAAAATGATTTGGCCACGTCACAAGGCAGAGTGATCAAAACACAACACAACGAGCCTTCAATAAACGTTTTGAAAATACGAGACCCAAAGTTCGACCACGAAAAGATGGATCGATGGAATATTAGAAGCACTAAGCGACATAACAACAGCAGAGGCGAAAAGATGGATCGATGGAATATTGGAAGCACTAAGCGACATAACAACAGCAGAGGCGAAAAGATGGATCGATGGAATATTAGAAGCACTAAGCGACATAATAACAGCAGAGGCGAAAAGTAGAGCAAAAGACCGCAAACTATATCCCCCCCCCCCCCCCCCCCCGGCGCTGAAAGGTATAATAAGGAAGAAAAGTAGAAGACAATCATAAAATGTTGATTGATTTTAATTTAGCAATAGCGACAATGTGTGTTAGCAATGAAGGAAAGCTAGCATTATATTTTGTTTAGCGATACCATACAGAGCCGTCTACAGTGTTATTTCTGTTTCTTAGGGAGTATATTTACTTATAGCCAACATTTTGTTTCTACTAAACAGCTGATGCTCTACCTGGGAATTGTTTGTGGCCGGGCTATTGATGAGATAATTTCAAATTCCTCAACTGATGTTACCAGGTTTAATATTATGGGAGACACAGAAGGAAATGACAATCGTCGTGAGCGAGACATGATGTTAACTTTGGAAAACAGTGATCTTTATGTAAGTCTTTGCAATATTTTAACATTTTGTTTGTTTGTTTATTGTTTGGTTTTGTGTTGTTAGGATCATCATCACTGCACACCGGATGAAACCATAGGTGCTCCGACATCCTGCTTGATGATTCCGAGACAATCCGAGAATCCTCACCCACGTGAACGAACTCCGTAGTACGGCCTGGGATACACGGTGCGGGTGGATTAACGCATATAATTTGAACATCACATCATACATGACAAAACTATGACGTCTTTATTCCGGGAAATATTACTTAGTACACGACAACAGCACAATACTCTTCTGTCAGATATCTCTAGCTCATAGTTCTTTAACTAAATTATTATAGTATGCTCTACTCACTTTATCTATATTATAATAAGTTCTGTCGCCCATGATACATTCTTGACTATTAATTTCACAACCTAAAGTTCTTATAAAACTATTCTCAGACTTTACAGAATTCGACACATCACTTGTGACCCATCTACTCGAAATGTTAGATATCAACAAACCTAATAAATCCAGGTCTAAACTCATCTAACTCTTGGTCACATAACACAGTTAAACAGTCCTGTGATCGTGTCCAATTTAGTTTATCTTCGCTAATAACATTCGATTTCAGATCTCTCCGTCTGATCTGTTGAGTGAATATCTAACTACATCTTGAAGACTTTCGCTCGATTTCAAAACCATCTCTCCGTTTAATATCCAACTTGATTTCTCTCTGTCTTCATTCTAGCTCTATTCGCCTGTGACTGTGCTCCTTCATTGTCCAGTCTTATGTTCCCCTGCGCATTTTTTCGCGTAAATAGTGAATAATCAACTAACCATTGTCTTTGGTTCACTTTACATGCCGGTATTTCTGAATCCAACTCATTGAGGTAATGATTGTAATGAACCATCTCATCGTACTAACTTTTTATCCATTCTCATCTGACTCAAACAAGATATCTCGATGCTTATAGCTTTCCTCACTACTCATAGGATGTGAGGTGGCCAGTGAAACACTGCCACATAATGTTGAATAAATAATATGGTCTTCCTTGTTGTAATGCACAATGGGAGCATCTGTTGCTGATCTTCGATTGAATTTTCAAAGCATTCTTTGTTATGGCGGATTTAAAATTAAAACTCTTTACTCTTTAATCTTCAGGATCATTTCGAATTTTTCAACATAATACGACAACAAATATTTCAGTGACGACTAGCATTTCTGAAAAATTTTTTAAATAATAAACGTTGTAAAGCATTTTAAAAAGCAAGCAAGTGTTGGATGGACGGGGTGATTATTTCCAGAATTAATGTAGATAAACATGAAGCTACAAATGAAATTTACATTCAATAAATGAGATACAGTAAAGAGGTTTTATGTAATTCTCTTTTAATCAATTCTTTTTCATAAGCTTGTCGTTCGTTGTCGACATTTGTTTTTGATAAAGAAATTGGTTGAAAGAACCATAATTTAAGCGATCTATGAAAATCGTGATCAGTCGCAGACATGGAAATGTTACCTTACAGTGCTAGAACACAGTATCACGTGGGAGGGTACTGTAAGGGGTACCATTCATCTTCCATGTAATTATATTCTGGTTTGCTTTTATAAAATGTGTTGCATACTTGGTACAGTTTTCACACCCTTGATGTCAGCCTTCAGACATTGATTCAATTCATATTTTAAATCAGGAATATCATTTATCACTACAGAAGTATGCAAGAACGATAACAACATTGATTACTGGAACAACTTTTATTCATTAATAAGAAATATTCCCAAAACCTTTTTTTATCAGAGAAATAATAATTTAAGCTTTGTTAATAACAGCAAAATATAATTTATATGTGATATAAATGGAACACACATACACACCATTTGAGCACAAAAAATAACACAAAAATATCAACAATTTAGAAATAACTGCAATACATCAATTATATTTTCATGTGAGGAATCAAAGAAATCCGTTCTTGTCCGGCGAATGAGACCAGTCTATATAAATAACAATATTGTTCTTTTACCATCGATTCATTTTTTTAATAAGTATGTCATTACCTCTGTGCAGTTCGAACAGAGGAAGGACTGAGCGAATGTTTCCCAATAGAAACTGGGGTTAAACAAGGATGTATTTTATCGCCCTTGTTATTTGGAATTGTTATGGACTTCATAATGAAGAAATGCTGCACTGGTAATAAAGGCATCGAATGGATACAAGGAGACCATTTGGAGGACCTGGACTTTGCTGATGACATAGTTCTCATCAGCAATCAGATAAAAACGATGCAGGAAAACACAAATGAACTATCATCAATAGCCAGCAAAATTGGGCTTGAGGTCAATCATGAAAAGACTAAAGTCATGAAAAGTTTAATTCCAACAAGTGACAAAATATACATGGAAAACAAACCAGTAGAAGAGATCGATCACTTCATCTATCTTGGAAGTCACATTGATCGAGAAGGGGATACGAGCAAAGAAATTAGAATCAGACTGGCTAAAGCAGCAATGTCTTTCAGAAGCCTTGAAAAGTTGTGGAAATCAAAACTCATTAGCACAAACACAAAACTTAGGCTATTCAAATCAAATGTACTATCAACCCTTACGTATGCGTGTGAAAGCTGGAAAACAACAAGAGATATAGAAACAAAGTTGAACGCATTCGAAAATAAATGTCTAAGGAAAATACTTGGTATAGAATGGAACGAATTCAAAACAAACGAGGAAATTAGAGAAATCGCCAATCAACCACTAATATCTTCAGTAATAAAGAAAAGACGATGGTCATACGTTGGACATGTGATGAGAAGAGATAATAATCGAATAGCAAAGCAAGCCCTCATATGGGAAACAACAGGTAAAAGAAAAAGAGGAAGACCCAGGAGACACTGAGAAGAACATTGATGAGAGAGGCAAGAGCAGCAGGAATCGGCTCCCTCAATGAGATAGAACTGCTTGCACAGAACAGAGACAGATGGCGAGATTTGATAAAATATCTTTAAAAGAAAACTGCTAGAACAAAAATTCATATAGGAGAAGGTGTATCTTGGTCTACGCCCTATGGGCCGGTTACGGCTCGAAAGGTCAATAGATAGATAGATGTCATTACCGTCTTATTTTTGTCATAAAAATAACCGGTCAACATTTACAGCTGGTAGAAGCTAGAAGATAGTAGGTCGAGAATCGAGCAAATTAAAATATAATTTTACTTTGTGAAATAAAAGCAGATCGAAATACGAAATCTTACAGCGATAATCATAATTCATGAGTGGCTCACGTAAAAGTTATTAATGATACTAGACCACAGTTATGTTGCACAATTAATCAGATGTTTACAAACTTTTATTTCTTTCTTTCAGGACAGACGGAATGATTTCAAGCCACAAAACTACAAATCTTCTTCGAGAATGAAAAGAAAAGCAATAGCTGATTTATCTAAATGATGGACGAACAAGGAAATACATTATAGTTTTGAGAAGTCTACTTTCAGTGATAAAGAAAAGAATCAAATAAATCAGGCCATAAAGGAGGGAAGACAACACATGTAATACCTTCCGACACGCCACAAATAATGATTCCAATTTCATTCATTTCAAAAATGGACTTGGCTGCTCGTCGTCCGATATTGGAATGAGCAAAGGGAAACAAGCAATTTCTCTGGAGGGATTGTGTCGAGTAAAAGGAATTATTGCTCATGAAATTGAACATGCTATCGGGTTTTACCATGAGTTCAGTCGCCCAGACCTAGACGATTTAATTGTAACGGATGAGTACATAAAAAAAAAAATATTCACATAATTATGAAAAAAAAATCAAATTCACAAATTTTAACATTCGATGTCCCATACGATTACACTGGTATCATGCGTTATTCCATTATGCATTCTCTGTAAATGAAAACAAGACGATTGTGACGATTGACACCTTATTTCAAGACAAGATAGGACAAAGGAAAGGGTTGAGCTTTTATGACATGCTTATGACAAACTTGCTAATTTGATATACAACTGCAGTGAGGAGTGTAACTCGACAGTGACGTGTCCTAAAGAAGGGTTCCTGGGAAAAGACTGCAAGTGTTGGTGTCCAGGTAATCCAGTTAAAGGGTGTGATGATTCTAGAAATACAGAACGTCCGATGGTGAAAACATCAGCAAGGCCCACTAATAAACGACAGTTAGACCTACCGCATCTGACACTCAAAGTGGGCCAAAGCAGGATATTGTCAATC
Source organism: Megaustenia siamemsis (assembly GCA_032433765.1). NCBI lineage: Eukaryota > Metazoa > Mollusca > Gastropoda > Stylommatophora > Ariophantidae > Megaustenia > Megaustenia siamemsis. Next base: position 62,094,593 of record JAVIAB010000156.1, on the reverse strand, counting down.
TAGCAACAAAGTCAGAGCTAACTGTAAATCTTCATGTTCTGTGTGTACAGATGCTTAAGTCTAAAGTAGTACTTGCAAAAATACTAGAAAACACTTTGTCCCTGTGAAACATGGAGAACGACAACAATGAAAATCATAAAGATACAGAACAATAATGGACGCTTGCGCAGATAACAGAGATATGTAAATGTTATGACAAAATTACTAACATAGAATTATGGAAAAGTACGGGTCAAATCCAACTGAATAAAGAGATACAACAAAGCCGATGGCGCTGGATAGGACACACTGCGGAAGCCAAGTGACAATATTACACAAGCCTGTTTGGAATCCCCATGGAAAAAAACTTAGAGGAAGACAAAAATATTCTTGGATAAGACAGATGGAAGCAGAGATGACGATGATGAGGAAGACATGGAATGATCTTAAAAGTATTGCAAGAAACAGAACGGTTTGGAAAGTGTTTGTTGAAGACTTATACTCCACAGCGAGTTAATAGGTAGATGAAGAATGAAACCGTGAAGATAACAACGGCTTGTTTTGTTATGCTGCAGGCAGGATTGTGGACACAGAATTTTATGACGTCAACATCATCAACAGGCGATGTAATATAAAAAATAATTTGTCAAGTTAAAACACATCGACTTTATAAACACCCAGTACAATCGCTCATATTATGAACATATTTATCTAAGACACTTTCTCCACTTTAGGGTCTGTACAAATCTATCCATATTTATTCAAATATTTGTTCATTTCATCTCCACAACCACTTGACGTCTCTTTTCACAGACGTTGTATGGTGGTATTTTATTTTAAATCAAACCTATTCGAGCGACATTGCCATGTCAGCTTTCGTTTCTTTACCGTGATAGACGATCATTGTACTAATAATTAACTCTCGAATACAGTAATATATCTCTTTATTTGTAAAGTCAATATGAAGTCACAATGAATATCAAAAAGACTAAAACTATGATCATAAACAAAGAAAATTCTCAAGACCTACAATTAAATATCACAGTTGAGGGAATACATCTGGAGACAGTCCAGAGTTACAACTACCTAGGACATACTATAACCAATGATGGAAAATGCAAAACTGAAATAAACAAAAGAATAGGTATGGCAAAAAAGTAATTTTAATGCCATGAAAAATATACTAACAACAAAACAAATTTCAGAAGGGCTGTAACTAAGAATGGCAAAATGTTACATCTTCTCAATATTCTTGTATGGTGCAGAAACATGGACATTAGACAAGAAAACAGAACAGAAAATTGAAGCCTTTGAAATGTGGATTTATAGAAGAATAGGTAGAATTAGATGGAAACAAAAGATAACAAACGATGAAGTTTTAAAACAACTGAAAATAAAAAGAGAACTGCTGAACACAATTAAGACAAGACAAATTACATTTTTGGGGCATGTTACAAGACACAACAGCCTACTAAAAGTAATATTGGAAGGAAAAATACAAGGTAAAAGAAGCAGAGGCAGACCAAGACTAACATGGACGAGTAACATCAAAAGATGGACAAGTCAATCTATGTCAGCCTGCACCATCAAAGCAAGAAACAGAGTATAATGGCGATCCATGGTAGCCAACCTTCGTTGCGGAGAGGGCACACGATGATGACGATGATGATTGGTAAAGTGCTCTATATATTACGAAAAGCATCTAATCTCAAGAGCTGGAATTTTTCGTTGCAGTTCTTTTGTAAAGCCCATGTTTTGTAAACATTCAGGATGATGGCTGAAAAGAACGACTCCAGTTATCTAGTTTTAAATTTGATTGTGATCTCTGTCTCTTGATGTTTATAAAATTCACATCGTTGTAGTTCATGTTCCGGTCTCTGGAGACGTGCCTTGCATGCACAATGAGGTATATTCAAAACTTGCATGATGTGGATTTTAGCCGCAATTGCTCAGTGGTTAGTGAACTGGACTACAAAAGACAAGGGGTAGGGTTCGATCCCAACCGACAGCTTCCGGGTTCACTCAACCTTAAATGTGAAAGTAAATCGGCACGGGCGTAATACCGTCCACAGTACCGCAAAAATCATGTGCTGAAAGTCTGTAAAATGTATGCTCACTCACACCATATTCCCTATACGCCACTTGGCGTGACGGAGGCTTGTTACTTTTTAATTTACTATTCTGTCGACTTTGGTATTCATCTATCTTTCTTTTATACTACTGCTTTTTTCGCATGGTGTCGCAGCAAAAGAGTATTGTTGCAATTTGCTTGCTTCCATCGCACACACTGACACACACTGACACACACACACATCGAGAGAGAGAGAGAGAGAGAGGCTATTTATTCTTTTAAAAAATAAAGGTTTACCGAAACTCAATACCTCCATCTAAAAAAAAACGAGTAAATTGTAAGTTATCGTGGTTGTGAATCTCTCGTCTACTTACAGGTGTCAATTAGATATTATTGTTATATTCATAAAACCCATTTTTTTCTCAGCGATTAAGCCCACTTTGTAAGTCAACCACTACCACCTCATAACTTACACTACCTTACTCAATGCACACAATCTACTTTGGTAATAAACATTGTTGCATTAAATATTTCTGTTAACTTATTTGTTTACCAGTTTGTATTTATTTGTTACTGTTGTTGTGAACAAAATGAAATTACAAACACTACATTATGAAGAATCAATTTGTAACAAAATCGTCCTCGAGAGTGTATGTGTAATAGTATACAGACTTGGATAGAATAGATCACATAATGGGAGATAGCGATATAGCATGGGTCGAATATTTTAGCAGTTACCCATAACTCAGTAGTTTATAGCAGTAACAGAATTTTAAAGCATTTACAGAAACAAACACAGACGAAGAACATGAGCAAGTTTTAGAGAATGGACAATGTTAGCTGTTTTTGGAAAGGTGGGGAAATAGATGTTAACTTGACTTGACCATCACAAATTATACTTGTACTTATTTATAATTGTAATTGTGTGATTTGAAACAAAAATAGCCCAACGGTCGACCCAGCCGTTGGCAGAAATGGGTACCAGGGTATTACCCTTGGAAGGTGAGGATTGTCGCCTCGCATCGTGAGTTTCAATGCTTGATGCGACACTATCTAGAAGTCTCTGAACATTTCTGGATAGGCGGCCGAGCACATATGGGTGGAAACTCGGCTAAGACGCCGGTTCAAGTCTCGTACTTTACCATTACCTTATGTTCAGAAATTAGGTTAATAAATAAACTCGGCGGACATGTTAATTTTATGAGTTATGATATGTCATAATAATAATAATAACTTATGTCACTCTTAGGGTTCATGTTATTATTTTTTTAATATTTTAAACTCTTAGGTTAACTATACATCAAGATGAAGTTTTGTTTTGCAAAATTTGATACAAACGTAGTCTAAAATTTAATGAAAATCTTTAGCTATGATGAGAACAACGTTATGGAGAAGGCATGGAACTCGATAAAAGTACATATTCTGTTAATTTTCTATGAAGTAGTATACCGTGGTAGGAAAGGCTTCAATGTGGACAACCATGACATATTATACAGCAATGATATGCTCAGGTAAACATTTATATCTTGTAAAGTTCGATATCCGAATTACAAATTCTACAAGTGATTGAAAACTTGAATTGCTGCAAGTTTACCTTTTCATGTTGTAGCTATTGACAATGACAATATAAATCTAAGAAAGTCAGAGCTGCTGAATTTATGGTATATTAAGATTCTCTAGTCTCATCGGATGAGATGGTAGAATACATGGACATTGTTGTTTAGAAAATGGGAAAAAAAAAATGAATAGAGCGAAAATTTAAGAAGATCCCCTTAAATAATGATTTTTTTTTAATGGTGAGCTTTTGTTCTGTGCCTGAAGTGATACATCGAACACTATTATATTTTGTACTTGAGCACACATCCATCAAAACATCACTAACACAGAAAGATAATTAAATTCAACCAATGAAGTAACCTTAAATTAACGCAAAATCAAACCACTCCTATTAGTCACAGGTAGGCAGCAAAATAGGAAGTCGATATTTTGCTTCTCACACAATGGCTATTATATAAGTATGGGTTCCCTCTACACCCCAAGGCGATCTGAGAATAAATTGTTTAAGCAAATATTCAGTTACCAGCGGCACAAAGAAGAACATATAAGAGAAGCAAAGTTGGCAGGCATAGACTCGTTAGATACAATTGAACATCTCGCCCAGAATATATACCCAGAAATGGGTGGCGAGAAACACTACAAGCCCTATGTGACGTCTAACGATCGCTCTATTTTCACTATAGAAATGTGTGCATTTAAAAATAGTCTAAAGATGAAATTCGTTACACTTCAAGTTATCGCAATGAATTTTATCATTATTTTTATAGTTGATTAAACGAGGTGTCTTTATCGTTCTTGTTTTAAATCTAGAAGAAAACAATAGATATTTTGTGATTAAGTAAAGAGTCATTTTATCGTTGGGTCCAAGAATTTGAATATTTATATTCAATGAATACAAGACAGCAAGGAAGGAAGTATTAGACATGTTCGATAAAGAACTTATACGAAAAGAACTTTGTCAAACGTTTGCACTGAACGAATCAGTGACACTAAGGAAATTAGAAATGTGGCTGAGAACGAACAACGGCATTGAAGTTTCAAAATCTGTATGATAGAGAACTGAGGAGTGTAGGTCTCACCTTTAGAAAGTTGCTGACAGAAGAAACATTATTTGTGAGAAGCCACATCCAAAACTCATGCCCTCAAACTTCATCAAATATCTCGGAAACTTCTGGACAGGTTACCATGCATTTTTACTTGTGATCTTACATTGTCCACGATGAAACAAATTTATCAAATTAAAAAATATAATACACTTTTTAAAAACACCTATTTATGTTGATACTTATCTCACTGGGTTAGCATTTTTTATTGAAATTATTGCGCGTCTACAAAATAGAATTGACAATAAGCTTAGCACTTTCTTTGCTTTTGATAAGTCATTGACGCATCATCAACTTTAGGGCAAATTGTTACAAATAGTCACTGAATAATATGTGTTGGTTTCGTCTACATGTTTCTATAAAACAATTATCATCGTCTGAAGAAATCAATTGTTTAAATAGTATTAGATGAAATGGTAGTGAAAGTTCCTTATGCTGAACAAATTATAATTGGTTATTTTCAGTGTGGAAATCAAATCTTCTGGATGAGTGGAATGATCATAAAAGAGACCAACTTTACAATTGAATGTCAACATGCTAGCAAGCAAATTTATCTTCGGGCAGAGTTCTTCAGATTAACGATTTTCATTCAGAATCACACGCGTCTAGCAGGTTGATTATTGCTTTCGGCTGAATAAACCACAAACAATCCTTCTTCCAATATTCCTCTTCTTCACGTAAGACTTGGTCCTTACACTTTTTCCAGCAATATTTGTTTATTGTTGAGGGAGTGTGATTTGTAAATGTCTTAACATCGTATAATTTGAAGGTTTTATAATTATATATATACACACACACACACACTATATATGACTTGATTTTAAAGAGACGAACTTTGGTTGGTAACAAGAATAAAGACCATCGGTCAACACAACATAGTCTATCTATAATCTGGTATTGAATTTCTCCTAATGTTCGAGCCTTTTCGTCCTGCTTAAACAGGCTACCCATAGAAATAAAAAAATCAGGAGAGCTGTTCCTGGAGTCAAGAAAGAGATTGAAGAGATGAGCCAAGATTAGCTCCTTACTTTTTAGAAGCAGTTCCTGGCGGAATCAACTATGCTAAAGTGGATAACTGATGTTATCATGGTTGTCAGATATTTGGAGACTTTTTAAAATATGCACTTTCAACTTTCAACGTGTGTCTAATCAAGTAAAGCTATGCAGTAGTTCCACATTCTACGATGCAGAACCAGTAACCTATCTATATGGCAAAAAATCCCTACTGAGATAACGATACGGCTTGTGAAAAGTGCTCATGTATAATACATAGGCGTAGTAATAAAGAACTGACTAGATGACTAACTCTTTTCTAAATATCACGACCGACTCCTTGAAGAATTGAAAAAGACTTCAAAGTGAAGAAACAACTTCGTCGTTTGGTCAAGCTAATGGTGAAAGGGAGGGAAATAAAAAATGGTGTTTCCGCTTGAGCTTGACCAAAATGCGCAGATATCTCAGATGCTGTTATATTAGATACAATGCAATTTACATCCACTTAACGACTTTTGTTTACAGAGTTGCCGAACAAGTGGAGCAATTACCCTGCCAACATGTTGGAGGACAAGAAGTAGAACAATTAATAAGAAATGATGGTTAGGTGCCTAATAATATGTGAGTCGATTATAGCATTTTAGTACCTGCAGCTAAACGGTGATTTAATGAATTGTGAAGCCAACATGTAAATTACTTGTCTGTTTTTTTAATAGGCAAGCACCGTATCTTCTTTTTAAAAGGGGTAACATGTGTAAGTTATTTGAGAAGAAAACTATTAAAATAAACTTTTGGTCTTTGGTAACCAAACTGGCAATTAACGATTACATTTTAATAATTAAAAAATAATAGTTAAAAAATTAACTGAAATTCAAGCGATTGGAAACTAAGAAAGAGATTCCGCTTAAATAACAATGACACGGGTGACGTAATTCCTTAAGAGTTTCTAATATTAGCAACAGTGGTCGGAAACAAACATGTACGCAATGTTTGCTATTAAAATACTTTTACTTATTCCTTGCGCTTCTCACCTTTATTCTCCTTCATTCTCTAACCTCGGCCTGCGATATGAGACACGTTTTCGTCCTGCGCTTTCATCATCATCATCATATGCCATACCGGTTGGCGTAGGCGATCATGTCCTTCCACAATCTTCTATCTACAGTGTATCATATCAGTTTTGTTGGTGACTGTTTTCCATGCCATGACACCAAGCCTCCAGTATTCTCTCTTTGTCATCCGCGATCTCTCTTCCTTCTATTTTGCCAGTTGTAACCAGGTATTCCAACTTTCCTATTCTCATGATATGCCCGAAAAATGTTGATTGTTTCTTTCTAATGTTTTTATTAGCTCCCTTTTTGTGTTGGCCTCTTTGAGAATTTCCTCATTAGTCTTTTTAGCTGTCCAGGGAATTTTCAACATTCTTCTGAGAAGTCCCATCAAATCCCTGCGCTATAGAGGGCGTTAAATTGACGCAGTTGTGTTTTCTTGTAACTTAACAGCAAACTTTGATGTCTTCGTCTTTTAGTCCAAGACATTCTATAAGCCACGAGACACATTTCTAAACTTTAAGCACGGTCCAAGCTTGCTTCACTTACAAGCACTTCAACATTTGACGCGGTGATGACGACACACCATTATTTTTTTCCGAAGAATAATTTCTCTACTGCTACGTCAAGACTTTATTTAACGGCGCAAAAGTGAGTAAGCTTGAATATTGAACACGTTTACTTTTATGTCAAATCTGTGAGTGAAATTAGTATATAAAGGAAAGAAAAGTTGTAATTTCAATTAGAACAAAAGTTCATTTATTTTTACAAAGTCTCTTGTTTCCTTCAATAATTGAATTAATTGTTCAAACATCCGAGTTTAAGTAACTTTATTATTTATTGCATTAAATATTAGTACTCAACTTGGAGGCTACAAAGAGCATATAAAATAACTTTACAGTTATATTCTATAAACTAGAAGTACGATATAGTCCAGGACGTTCTAAAACGAGAATAGTCTAAAATGAAAAGACCGACTTCGATAGCTTTTAATACAAGTTTCGTTGTTTGTGTGGTAAGTTTGTATCGTGAATACTTGATGTTGTGTGAAATGTTAGATGCAAAATATCGACGTTTTATTTGTTCACGTTTACACATCATCTATCACATCGACATTGTGTTCTGTCACCGGATTTGTTTTCACTTTACAGCGAATATATTATGAGATCAATAGTAGACAAAAAAGGAATTGAAGTCAACGGTCACAGCATAAATAATTTGCGATATGCGGATGACACAGTCTTAATAGCAGAGACAGATAACGAACTACAAGAAATGATAGACATAATAGTAAAAGAAAGCAACAAGAAAGGTCTCAGTCTGAATAGTAAGAAAACATAAGTAATGGTTATATCGAAGAAACAATCATCACCATGATGCAGCATAAAAATAAACGAGACAAATATGAAACAAGTGCAACATTTCAAATACTTGGGCACAATAATAACATCAGATGGGAGATGCACCACAGAAATAAAAAGCAGAATTTCTCAGAAGAATATTGAAAGTTCCCTGGACAGCTAAAAAGACCAAAGAGTAAAGTTCTCAAAGAGGCCAATACAAAAAGGGAGCTCTTAAAAAACATCAGAAAGAAGCAATCAACATTTTTCGGGCACATCATGAAAAGAGGAAAGTTGGAATACTTGGTTACAACTGGCAAAATAAAAGGAAAGAGAGATCGTGGACGACAATGAGAGAAAATACTGGATAGCTTGGTGTCATGGCATTGAAAACAGTCAATAACAGAACTGATACGATGCACTGTAGATAGAAGATTGTGTGGGGACATGATCGCCTACGCCAACCGGTATGGCACATGATGATGATCACATCGACAAAAGTAGGTGTAAAGTTATAAAGCACGATTAACATTATCTATAGACTACATGATACTTGATATCATAAACATTTATAGACTACATGATACTTGATATCATAAACATTTATAGACTACATAATACCTGACAGCAAAAGTCGAATGCCAGGTAATCTCTCTGTGGTAAGTGATGATTATGATGTTAGCGTACACATAGATATTTCATATTAGTATGAACATATTTGTTTGCGATATGTTAAATAGACAAACCAATGAAAAGACGCCACTAAGGTAGGATGTCTCAGATCAATTTTGATAGTTCCCTTGACAACCAATATGACAAAAGATAATATTCTCACAGACGCCAACACAAAAAGAGAGCTCCTAAAAAAACATTATAAAGGAACAATTGACATTTCCTTTAAGATGATAAGAAGTATAAATTTGGACTACTTGATTACAACTGGCAAAATACAGGGAATGAGAGTTCGCGGACAACAAAAAGATACGTTATTAGATAATCTGGTGTTGTGGCACATAAACAGTCAAACAATAAAATTAATACGATGCACTGAAGACAGGTCTGTTAAAGGACATATCAGTGAACACCACCTGGTACAGTGCATGAACAAGACGGTAAATATCACGCCAGTTCATCTTACTTTCCCAGAGAACATTTATTTTATCCATTTTCAGAGGCAGGATAAATTTAGAAAAGGACATTTATCGAAATTGAAAAAAAAAGACATTGCTATGAAATAAGTCCGAATCTCTGGTCAGTATAGAAAGAAAATACGAGATTTGCTATCTGAATAAACGCGTGCTTAATAACGCAAAACAGCTTAAACAAAGAGATATATGTGGAAAATATTATTTAAAATGTGTTTTCATGATAATAAAACAATGCTTATATCAATCCGCTTTCAATAGAATTTTAAAAAAGAAATAATATTGAATTGTTTATGTAATCAGCACAACACACACGCTAATTTCCCCATAGAAAATCTCACTAATTATTTCAGAGGTTGGGTGGTCCTAAAGCCGTGCTGGTGGCCAGTAAACACTGGTCGAAGTTAGGAACACAAACCCCTGAAAACCTGGTCAGTGGTCAAGTTTAAATACCACTTTACCAGCAATTATAAGATTGTGTAAAACGTGTATTTTATTCATTTATCAATCACAACAACCATAAAATTATAATTGGTTTAAATTTAACAATAGCGACATTGTGTGTTAGCAATGAAGGAAAACTAACATTATATTTTGTTTAGCGATATCACACAGAGATGACTTCAATGTTATTTATGTTTCTTGGTGAGAACATTTACTTAAAGCCAACATTTTGTTTCTACTAAACAGCTGACGTTCTACTTGGGAATTATTTCTAGCCGATCTATTGATGAGATAATTTCAAATTCGTCAACTGACGTTACCATTTCTGATCTCATGGGAGATACACTAGGAAATGACAATCGTCTTGAGCCAGACATGATATTAACTTTGGAAGAAAACAGTGATCCTTACGTAAGTTATTGTAATATATATGATAATATTAAACAGAGATTCATAATAATATATTGTAATAATATTGTTATTGTACACGTATAATTTTAACGTGTCATCACACACATTTGTATTGTGTTTTTAATTTCTGTATTCTCTTATCTCGCTTTGAGATTCTCATTGCTCTTATAGAAGTCTTAATCCTGCAAGTTATTTTCATTGACATATACGTTCTCAAAGTCCACGCCAAATGCAACATAATGCTCGATTCTGCGGTGTGACTAAACGATAACGTTTTTGTTCCTGGAAACATTAGCTGGTACAGGATATTAGCACAATACTCTTCAGTCAGGGGTGTCCGGTTAGCGCAATCGATAGGCGGTTGGCTTATCACGGCAACAGCCGGGGTTCGTAATCCTGGCGAGGACACCTGGGTTTTACTAATTCCCTAAAAATTAGTAGGAGCCGCGATAGCTCAGTGGTTAGTGAACTGGACTACTACGGACAAGGGGTAGGGTTCGATCCCAACCGACGGCTCCGGTTCACCCAGCCTTAAATGGGTACCGGATTTTTTCTGGGAAAGTAAAAGCAGCACGGGCGTAATACCGACCACATTACCCCAAAAATCATGTGCTGAAGGTCTGTAAAATATAGGGTCACTAACACCATATTTCCCTATACGCCACTTGGCGTGACGGGGGGTACTTTACTTACTTTTACTCTTCAGTCAGACATTTCTAAGAAACACTTAAAATTTAGAAATGCCTGCAACACGTTATCAATACAGCTATTATTTTGGAAAAGTCAAGAGATCATTTACGGCTGTAAAGTGACTAGACTAACAACATAAGTATTTTTCTTTTACCATCTTTTTATTTGTTCAAAATATTACCAATACTGACTCACTTTGTCAAAAACTAGTGGGGTACACATTTACAGCTGTCCGAAGCTAGAAAATGGTACGTAGAATATCGAATAAATTAAATTAAAACTTTTATTATATAATTTAATAATTTTATTAAGTAATAATGGTCCATTTATATATATATATATATATATATATATATATATATATATATATATATATATATATATATATATATATATACAACAAGTAGAATGTGCATTGATCTTTAAATTAAATTAACTTGTTGGAATAAGTGCAGATATAAATATAAAAAAAAACAGTTGCCGCGATAAACAAAACACACAAGTGGCACATAAACTTTATTAATAATACTAGATCACATAATCGCGTACATGTAATCAGCTGATTACAAAATTACATTTCTTATTTTCAGGATATACAGAAAGCTTACAAAGTAGAAAACTACAAATCTTCTTCGAGGTCGAAAAGAAAAGCAATATCTGATCCATCTAAACTATGGACCAACAAGAAAATCCCTTTCATTATTGATAATACCTTCACCGATAAGGAAAGAAATGAAATATACAAGGCCATAAAGGAGTGGGAAAATTACACCTGCATTAACTTCAAAAGCCGAACATGGTCTGACTTCAATTTCGTCTATTTCCAAAACGGACCGGACTGCTCGTCCAATTTTGGAATGATTGGGGGCAGACAAACAATTAATCTGGTGGAATGGTGTCGACAAAAAAGGATATTGTTCATGAGATTGGACATGCTGTCGGGTTTTATCATGAGCACAGTCGTCCAGACAGGGACGATCACGTCATTATTAATAAAGAGAACTTAAGAAATCTTGATTATTACAGCGATTTTGAAAAAGAAGAAGATATTAATACATACGGTCTCCCGTACGATCCTGAAAGTATCATGCATTACAAAAGTACAACCGCTGCTAAAAATGGTACTAGGACGATTGAAACGAAAAACATTAATTTAATAGATGTGATTGGAAACGGTGTAGGGCTGAGCTTCTATGATATCAAACTTGCTAATTTGATGTACAAGTGTAGTGAGAATTGTAACGCGGCAGTGACATGCCCCAAAGAAGGGTTCGTGGGAAAAGACTGCAAGTGTTGGTGTCCAGGTAATCCAATTAAAAGATGTTAAATTTTCCAGGATAAATAACGTCCGCTATATATGAGCTTATAATAAATCTACAGCAAGATCAACTGATAAAATTACAGCCTGTTCACTTAATAAACCTACAGCAAGATCCACTAATAAAACAAACTAATAAACTTTTAATTAGACCCATTAATAAAACTACAAGTAGACCCATTAATAAAACGACAATTAGACCCAAACTATAACTATAATTATCCTACTAGTAAACCTTCAGTTAGACCCATTGATAAAAGTAAAATTAGAACCAATAATAAATCTTCATCTACAGATAATAATAAAACAACAATTAGACCCATTTTTAAAACTACAATTAGACCCATTTACAAAACTACAATTGGACACATCAATAAAGCTAGAATTAGACCCACTAATAAAACTACAATTAGACACACCAATAAAATTACAATTAGACCCACAAATAAAACTAGAATTCGACCCACTAATAAAACTACAATTAGACCAACAAATAAAACTACAATTTGACACACCAATAAAACTACAATTAGACCCACAAATAAAACTAGAATTAGACCCACTATTGGTCGTTTCAAAATATTTTGAAGGTGTTTAAAATTCCATATCTCTGCAACCAATTGATTGATAATGCTGAAATTTTGCATATGGTCTTGTGATTTTTTGGTCCCAAGAAGTACATTCATTTCCTCACCAACAAACGTATAGTTTTAAATATTCTTTATTTGAAGTATACAAATTTAAGGCATTTTGGTCAAACCATATATTTGGAGGAATTACCGCTTCATATGAGTGAGCACCCACGGACTTGTCATCTTGAACGTAATGCGCGCCAATTTCCCTGTTTTAAGCACTAAAAAACACATAAAACGCGTCATAGTTATAATTTTATATCCGGTGCATCCCATTTCCTGTCGTTTTGTTGTGATTTATGTGCAACGGCGTATCCTAATTATTGGGTAATTTCGTTAAATTTGTGATCTGTTAGTCAATGGGTATAAAAGTAAAGTTCCTTACATTTCAATCAGTGGCAATAAAGGTGTATAAATATTTTTGCATAGAAGCTAAGCGTGGAAAACTGTATCGAAGCATCTCAAAGCCAGAAAAGAGAACTATTCACGCATTGGGTATAAGCAAACGCTTTTTCAAACAAGTGCTTAAAGCTAACGGAGTGTCCAGTTCAATCAAGACTAGGACGCTAGGAAGAAAGAAAGTAGTAGATAGTTTTGACAAGGAAGTGATTAGAAGAGCAATTTGTAAAATGTTCGATTCCAAAGAAACTGTGACTTTAAGAAAACTGAAAATTCGACTGAGAGCAGAAAATGACATTGTTGTGTCGAAAACAACATTATGGAGAACTGTTAGAAGCATCGGTTTTACGTTGTCATTCTGCGAGAAGCCGCACTTAGTTTCTATGAGGAGTAAATATTTACGTGAAGTACGGGAAATGCGTAACCAAGGTTATGATATTGTATTTCTAGATGAATCTTGGACAAATTCTCACCACACAAGTGCAAAGGAATGGCAGTTATCAGATGGAAGTATTAAAAGATGTGTACCCACTGGAAAAGGACAGCGTATTATAATGGCACATGCAGGCAGCCGAAAAGAAGGGTTGGTGAAAAATGCAGAACTTATATTCACCTCTAATTATACTGACAACAGGGACTATCACACCGAGATGAATGGCCATATATTTAGAGAGTGGATTGAAAATACTCTTCTTCCAATTCTAGACAGACCATCCTGTCTGGTAATGGACAACGCGTCGTACCACAACGCTGTGGCAGAAGAAGACAAAATTCCTACATCTACCAGTACAAAAGATGTTATAAAGATTTGGCTAAGAAAGGAAGGAATTCCATTTAACGAGGGATTTTTGAAACCTGAATTACTGTCACTTGTTAAGAAATCGCAAAAGACCAAAGTATTCCAAATAGACAAAATCATTCAACAGCATGGTCATACGTGCTTGAGACTGCCCCCTTATCATCCACAATTAAACCCCATTGAACTCGTTTGGGCAAAAATTAAAGGGCAGGTGGCAGCTGAGAATACAAGTTTTAAACTATGCGATATAAAAGGACTGACATATGCTGCTCTATCACAGATTGACAAAGATTTTTGGTGCAAATGTGAAGATCATGTCTTAAAAGAAGAAAATGACTATTGGAAAAAAGATGGACTATTGTTCGTTCAGCCCAGATTAGTAATCAATATGTTAGACTCCTCTGATTCAGAATAAATGAAATAATAATGGACGTTTTTATATGTCCGCATGATCAATCTTTAGCTAAAGTTGATAACGTTTTGAAAATGTAAAGATTCTTGATATGTGTACTGCAGGCATGCAAAGAAACTAAATCACTTTCATATGTCTTGTTTACGTAAAATAATGAAAGTCACATGGAAAGACATAAAACGAACAATGTAGCTCTTTACAGTGAAGAGGATCCCGTGCTTACATCGGACTCTTTAGTCACATGCGTACCCATAAACAATAACTTTGCTTGATATGTCATGCTCGTTATCGCTCGCAACGGATAATTAATTTTTTAAAATGTATTCTTTGTTGTATATTGTTTAAATAGTTTTCATTAATGGAACTGTTTATACGCTGATTTGTTTTAGACCGTCTGTAAAGGCTATAACATTGACATTCTCATAGTATTTTAAAGAAAGTAAACAATAGAAAGTAAACAGTTGATAAACGCCCCCAACTTTCAAGTTGTGTAGAGACGCTTATGTCGAGAAGCTGATTTCCATTAATGTACGGTAAATTATTTTCTCCAGGAGCAAAAAGATCCGTAAATTCACTGAGATCAAAGGAAAGTGCTGCTTCATGATGAAGCATACTTCCTACATCATTAAATTTTGTGAAATCGGTGGGACCTTGGAAAAACAAGGCCAGATGCAAAAAATCAAGTTTGTAAGTGCAGGGAAAGAGGAGATATTTCATGTTAATCGTGAACATTTAGATTTGAAACGACCAATAATAAAACTACAATTAGTCCTACTAGTAAACCTTCAATTAGGCCAATTAATAAACTACAATTAGACCCACTAATAAATCTTCAATTAATAAACATTCATTTAGACCCTTTAATAAAACTATAAATAGACCCATTTATGCTACCACAATTAGACCCACTAAAATGCTTCACTTACACCCACTAATAAAATTATAATTACACCCACTAATAAAACTACAATTACACCCACTAATAACTCTACAACATGATCCATGCCGCAGCTTTTTGTGAAATTTAAGGAACAACATCATCATCATCAAGTACCGGGCCTACTGCCTTGCTTCCCTCTATCTCTTCATCCCTCAATTTTTCCAGTTGTTACAATATATTCCAGTTGTTCTCTTCTCATTACATGGCCCAAAAAAATTATGATTGTTTCTTCCTAATATTGGAAATTAGCTCTCTTTTTGCTTTGATCTCTCTCAGAACATTTTCATTACTCTTCTTAGCTGTCCATGGCACTCTCAACATTCTTATGTAAAACCACATTACTACAGTCTCCAGTGATTTTCTTGTCTGTTGTCCTATTGTCCATGATTTGCATCCGTATGTTAGGACTGGCTCTATATAACATTTAAGAACTCCTTTTCTTGTTTCTATTGTCAAAAATGGATTGCATAGTATCTTCCTCATTTTTTGGAAAGCTGCTTTTATCTGAGCCATTCTGCATCTCACCTCTTTTGTACATCTTCCGTCTGAGGTTAACAAATTTATTTACATTTTTTAATATTGTTCCACTTGTCTTTATTTTGCACTGAGGTGATGTCTTTTTTTTTGTTGTTACCATTACCTCTGTCTTTTTGCTATTAAGGCTGAGTCCTTTATTTTTGCTTTCTTTCACTACAATGTCCAACATTTCTTGTAACTCATTTTCACTCTTAGTGATTAAGGCTGTAACATGTGCATACCTTAGATTATTTATATTATGAATTGTTGTGGCGATTCATGATTGTACAAAGAAATTACGACGGTGGTTTTATGTTACCTTCCGTCGGTTTGTTTACGGTTGGCTCCGCTAGCCTTTGAGTAAAAAGTCTCACCCACAAGGCAGTGGGGTTGTTTTACTTCTGGGTACCCTCCCTTTTACTCTTCCGAGCTTACCTGCAAGGCAGCAGGGCAGCCACAGGTTGTACTGTTTACTGCATACAGTAGCAGGTAAAATTACCTGACCTGACACAGAACAACAGAAACGTAGAAATGTGCTGTCTTCAATATATTTTCACATTGTCTGCACTGTAATCTACTCTTTGCTAAGATCTGAAATGTGACTCATTACACAATTAGTACTTTATTAAAGTTAATAATATTTTGTAAAATCATTCAGTTTAATTTGCACAATTCATGTGTTAAACATATCTCATAATGTATTGTTTAGTAAATTATTATCTATCTGGAAGTACAATTATTTGAATCAACTATTACACATCGCTTCTATTCTGAACTTATTTACCCAAGACGGTTTCTCCACTTTAGGTTCTGAACATATGTACCCATATATCTTCAACTATTTGTTCATTTCACCTCACCTACTTAATGACATAATGCATCTTTGACACACAATCAATTTACCAGAGTCTTATCTTCAATTTGTGTCTCTAATTCTCGTTACTATATGTGAATTACGACGTCGAGACCCGCCTTATGACAACTCAGCTCTTTTAGCAACGTGTAATTTTTCTCATATTGTTCGATTTGACAACATAAAGATGGGATTCAGCCATCTTTACAAATTAACGTACTAACCTCATCACTACTGATACTACCTCCTTTATGCACTCAATATACTTTCCTAGTATATATATAGTAAAAATTGTTTCTCTTCATAATTATTTTTATATAGTTGTTTGTCAGTTTGCATTTATTTCTTAAATCTGTTGAAAATAAAGAGAAATTACAATTACAGACACACATTATAATGAATTTATTTTCCCCGTTTGTTCACTTATATGTTGTTCTTTGTGTTGAAGTGAAGTACATGTATATGTTGAATTGTTGTTACATTAGTTTTCTTCTTACTTCTTCAGTCTTTGCTTTCTTCTCGCTGTTTCTAATCTTCATGTCTTATTACTGCTCACATTTTCTTAACTTACAGATTTTTCCTTTTTTTATCATTCATAATTTTCTTCTACTTCTTAACCGTTTTATTTGTTGTGTTGAACGTTGGCATAATCATATAAAACACAAAACTATAACCTTTTTCCAAATTACGGGAGTTTAGTAATCGTTTTGTTAGAATTTAGATGCCATTTTTCTTTCTTTCTTATTTTCTTTTTTTCTTTCTGATTATGTTTCTTTCTTTTACTCCTTTTTCTTTCTTTTCTCCCTACTGCTTCTGCCGTGTAGATTTCTGCGCCCTTAATCAAATGAGCCTAGGAGGACCAATATTCCAACATAAAAGAATACACAAAGCTACATGGAACATAGATCATAGAACCAGATCATAGAACGGAAAATCAAAATGATCACATATGTATTAATAATAAGTTTAAGTCATCCGTACTGGATATAAAAGTATATAGAGGGGCAGACGTAGCTTCTGATCATCATGTTCTGTTAGCCAAACTTAAAATTAAACTAAAAAGGTATACTACAACGAATAGGGGTAGAAAGTATTTCAATGTAGGGTTTCTTAAAGAACAAGTAATTAAAGATAAATTCGCAGTCACAATATCAAACAAATACCAAGTCCTCCAAAAGTAGAAAATACAATAAATATAGAAGATCATTGGAAACAGGTAAAAAATATATGGGAAGAGACATGCGAAGAAACACTGGGGAAAAGAGAACACCAGAATAAGGCATGGATGACAGCAGAGACCCTGGATAAAATTAAAGAAAGAAAGAACAAAAAAGCAGACATAAATAAAAGCAAAACAAGAAGTAATAAAGCCAAGACACAGGAAGCTTACACAGAGGTGAACAAAGAAGTTAGAAGATGTATTAAAAGAGATAAGAGGAAATATTTAGATGAACTAGCTAAAGAGGCAGAGAAAGCAGCAAATAAAGGGAATATGAAAGAACTGTACAACAGCACATAGAAATTAGGTGGAAAATACAAACAGATCAACGCCTTTATTAAAGATAAGAAAGGAAATCTGCTTAGTAATATAAGGGAACAAATGGAGAGATGGAAAGTGCACTTTGAAGAACTTTTGAACAGACCCAGCTCAAATAATCCTCCCGATATACTACCAGCAGAAGAAGAGTTACACGTTAACTGTGGAAAACCAAGCAAAGAAGAAATAATGAAAGCCAACAAACTATTAAAAAATGGTAAAGCCACAGGACCAGATGAAATTCCTTCGGAAGCCATCAAAGCAGATATTAACACCTCTACCAAGATGTTACATGATCTATTGGATAAAATTTGGGAGCGGGAAGAAATACATAAAGACTGGAGAGGAGGTTATATGATTAAACTACCAAAGAAAGGAAGTTTACAGGAGTGCACAAATTATAGGGGAATTATGCTACTATCAGTGCCAGGAAAAATAGTAGGCAGATCCATTCTGGAGAGACTAAAGGGGCTATAGAGAAACACTTGAGAGATGAACAAGCAGGTTTTAGGAAGAACAGATCATGTGCTGATCAAATAACTACTCTACATATAATAGTTGAACAAAGTTTAGAACTAAAATCCCCACTTTATATTGGATTCACAGATTACGAAAAGGCATTTGATAGTTTAGACAGAAGAATGCTTTGGAAGTTGCTGACTCATTACAGAATCCCCATAAAGTTTATTAACCTGATAAAAACTATGTATGAAGGAACAAAATGTAGTGTGGTGCATGAAGGACAGCTTACAGAAACATTTGAAATAAGAACAGGAGTAAGGCAAGGATGCCTTCTGTCCCCATTTCTCTTTCTACTGGCCATAGAATGGATTATGAAAATGACTCAAAACAACAGAAATGGGATCCAGTGGTCACTGACCAAACAACTTGATGATTTAGACTTTGCTGATGACATAGCTCTCCAATCACACAGCCATCAACAGATGCAGGATAAAATGAGTATATTAGATGAGAGATCACAACAGCTAGGACTAAAGATTAATAGAGATAAGACCAACATTATGAGAATTAATGCAGTTGGCAATAACCAAAATAAAACTAGGAGAAATATCTCTACTAGACGTACAATCTTACATATATCTGGGCAGTAATATACATAAAGAGGGAGGAACAGAAAATGATACCAAAATAAGGATATCAAAAGCAAGACAAGCTTTCATTGCACTGGGAAACATATGGAAATCTAAAGAAATTAGGTTAAATACAAAAAAAAAAAATTTCAACTCAAATGTTAAGTCGGTCCTATTATATGGCTGTGAAACATGGAGAATAACCAAATTGACAATCACGAAGGTACAGACTTTCATTAATGGATGCTCACGCAGAATAAAAGGATGGAAATGGCAGGACAAAGTCACTAACATAGAATTATGGAAATGTATCGGTCAAATACCAGTGGATAAAGAGATACAGCGAAGACGATGGCGATGGATAGGACACACACTACGGAAGCCAACTGAGAGTATTACACAACAGGCCCTTTTTTGGAATCCCCAGGGTAAAAGACAAAGAGGAAGACCAAGGAATTCTTGGAGAAGACAGATATAAGCAGTGATGAAGATGATGGGGAAGACATGGAATGATCTTAAAAGAACTGCAAAAAGCAGAACGACTTTGAAAATGTATGTTGAAGACCCATGCTCCACTTGGAGCTAAAGGGTAGAAGAAGAAGAAGCTCTCATTAGCCTAATAATGAGATTTCGTTCACATAACAATGACACAGAAGCCGTCATTTCTGATGCGCCTCTAGTACTAAGAGTAGAGGAAGGAAACACTTAAGTACGTAATGTCTTCTATTGAAGTACATTTTCTCTCCCTTCCTTTCTCTCCTTTCCAAATGATTCTTGCCTGTGTCCTATTATCTTCATCTACTGTCCTCAGCCGGCGATAGGGAGACACATTTTTGTCCTCCGCCGTTGAGAACGTTCCAATATCGTAGTTGTGTTCTCTCTTCACTTAACAGAAAGACAACCGGGTTTGATGACTGCCTCTTATGGACGAATGCACTCTTTAGCCACGAAGTACATTTCTAAACACACACACACACACACATATATATATATATATATCACATATCCTACATCATTGGATGATAAACAGATTATAATCGTTTCAGAACAATCGGGTTGCCTGTGGGCTGTCGGGGCCCGAAAGGGAAATAAAGAATTGTGGCCCTATTCCCTATCAGGCATGTTCGTAAGAGGCGATTAAGAGGCGACTAATGGGGATGGGAATTGGACTGGCTATTCTGTACTGTTAAAAAAAATAAGCCTAAAAAACTTCACAAAAATGGACACACATTTTTTATGGAAAGTAATGCGGCACGGGCGTAATACCGACCACATTACCCCAAAAATAAAGTGCCGAAGGTCTAAAAATTTATGGTCACTAACATCATATTCCCTATATGCCACTTGGCGTGACGGGGGCACTTTACTTTTTTTTTTTACTCCCCTCAGCCGGTGATAGGGAGACACATTTGTGTCCTCCGCCGTTGAGAACGTTAAAATAGCGTAGTTGTGTTCGCCCGAAACTTAACAGAGAGACAACCGGGTTTAATGACTGCCTCTCTTGGAGGAATGCACTCTTCGGAAGAGGTATACTTGTGAACATATATATATATAACATATCCTACACCATTGGATGATGACAGGTTATAATCTTTTCAGAAAAATCGTGTTGCCTGTGGGCTGTCGGGGCCCGAAAGGGGAGTAAAGAATTGTACCCTTATTCCCTATCAGGCATGTTCGTAAGAGGCGACTAAGGGGTAAAGGAATGAGACTGGCTATTCTGTACTGTTTTTAAAAAAAAGCCTACAAAACTTCACAAAAATGGACAAGTCTAAGAAAAGAATAAAAGTAAATCCGTCATCCAGAAAAGATAAAGGCTCTCTGTCTAAGAGATGTATGATGCAATCCGGAGAATGCCGTTAGGAGTCCTGGTTGCTGACTAACATTTTGTCTACCAGGAAATCCTCCAGAATTTGCATCTGGAATGTACAACAGTAAATGAACAGAGAAGATTGCAGATGTAGCAGCAGAAATGAAAAACTGCAAATAGATATTTTAGGTTTGTGTGAAACAAGATGGTTAGGAACGGAGAGGATAAAACTAAACACAGGAGAGATGATTTTATCATCAGGACACCAGGAAACTGGATCACAACATAGTGAAGGGGTAGCTATAATGTTATCAAGAAAAGCAGAAGATACGTAATGAATGGGAAGCAGTTGAGCCATGATTAATATGAGCAAAATGCAAAACAAAAAATAAAAATTCACATTATCCAATGCTACGCACTAACCAGTATTAAGGATGATTTAGTTGAAGATGAATTCTATAAACATCTGCTATATCAGGTGGATGGAAGAAGAGCCAAGGATATTATAATCTTGATGGGAGATCTAAAAAGTAGGATCGGAGAACAGAGACTTTGAAGAGCTTTACTTGGCTAGCAAAGATATCGGAGACTAAATTTGCTTTCAGTCAATCAATCAATCAAACAATGAATCAATCTGCCAGTTAGTCAGTTTGCCTGTCTATTTATCAACCTACCTACCTACCTGCCTATCTACCTACCTACCTACCTACCTATATACCTACCTATATACCTAAATACCTACCTCCCTACATACCTACATACCTATATGTACCTACCTATCTCTCTGTCTGTCTGTATGTCTGTCTCTCAACCATAAATGTCTATTTATCAACCTACCTAACTACCTACATACATACCTACCCACAAACCTACCTACCCACATAACTACCTTCCTGCCTGCTTACCTACCTACTTACCTACGTACCTACCTACCTACCTGTCTGATAATTGCAAACGATAGAAAGTCTGTAGACTGATAGCAACAAACGATGGAAAGGAGAACTTATGATAGAGTGAAGGCCTACTTTTAAGGCCAGAGTCAGAATTAAATGATACTCCATGGTAGCCGACCTTACCGCATCGGTTAACTTTTTATAACTTTAACAGTCCCTATATCAGAATTAATGTACTATCAACCCTTACGTATGCGTGTGAAAGCTGGAAAACTACAAGAGATATAGAAACAAAGTTGAACGCATTCGAAAATAAATGTCTAAGGAAAATACTTGGTATAGAATGGAACGAATTCAAAACAAACGAGGAAATTAGAGAAATCGCCAATCAACCACTAATATCTTCAGTAATAAAGAAAAGACGATGGTCATACGTTGGACATGTGATGAGAAGAGATAATAATCGAATAGCAAAGCAAGCCCTCATATGGGAAACAACAGGTAAAAGAAAAAGAGGAAGACCCAGGGAGACACTGAGAAGAACATTGATGAGAGAGGCAAGAGCAGCAGGAATCGGCTCCCTCAATGAGATAGAACTGCTTGCACAGAACAGAGACAGATGGCGAGATTTGATTTGATAAAATATCTTTAAAAGAAAACTGCTAGAACAAAAATTCATATAGGAGAAGGTGTATCTTGGTCTACGCCCTATGGGCCGGTTACGGCTCGAAAGGTCAATAGATAGATAGATATCAGAATTACAAATTCTACAAGTAATTGAAAACTAGAACTGCCACTAGTTTACCTGATAATGTTATGATTAATGAGAATGATAATACAAACGTAACAACACCAAGGATTCAGTGGCTTGGTATATTACGATTCTCACCTTGTGTGAGATTAAATGGTAGAGATCCTTTATATTTTTATTTACAAAAAATCATTGCAGACAAGTCACAGGATGGTGATGATGAATGTTATAAGTATGAACCAAGTTGTGAATTTACGTAATTGTAGCTCTAGTGCATCTTCAAATTTTATCACAATCAATTCATTGAAGAATGGGAAATAAGGTCAAAACGCTTCGATGTCTATGTCCTTTGATCAAACACATCCTATAAGCCACGAGGCACATTTCTAAACTTAAAGTGTCATCAAAGCTTGCTTGACTCACACACATTTTAATATTTTGACGATCATCATTTTCTAGAGGACGTGAATTCCCGGTATATGGTAGATATACGGCGGGTACAATTGAAGGCTATGCATGAAAAGTGTTCCTTTTTGCAGTTTCCTCATATTCCAAGTCCAGCTTGTTGCAGGAGCTACTGAGTTAAGTGCTCTGTGCACACCGTGAGCTGTGTGCCTCATCCGTTTTGATCATGTTTCGATGTCCCAATTGTTTACGATGAATGATAATATCGTATGACAGGGAAAAGTTGGCTGTGTTCACTTTATGTGCGGTTTGGCCTTATGTCTTTTGGCGAGTGTTGAGACTGCTACGATGGGGACTACATTTACCTTTCTTAGTTTGGAAGATGAGATTCGGGTGATTACGCTGCCATGGGCGGTTGAGTAATTATGGATTTTAATTTGTTTGCAGTGATACCGGGGCCTTCCATAACCAAATAACCAAATAACCAAATAACATTTTATTATTCGACACTATAAAGTAAACTGTAATATTTGACACTGTAAAGTAAACTGTAATATTCGACACTGTAAAGTAAACTGTAATATTTGACACTGTAAAGTAAACTGTAATATTTGACACTGTAAAGTAAACTGTAATATTCGACACTGTAAAGTAAACTGTAATATTCGACACTGTAAAGTAAAGTGTAATATTTGACACTGTAAAGTAAACTGTAATATTCGACAATGTAAAGTAAACTGTAATATTCGACACTGTAAAGTAAACTGTAATATTCGACAATGTAAAGTAAACTGTAATATTCGACACTGTAAAGTATATGAAGTAAGTATATAAATGACTGAAAAGTCATTTCACTGGAAACAAGAACTCTTTCATTTTTTGGAATAGTCGCTTGTGTACTTCAATATTTTAACGCATTTTGCAAACGTTTGAATTTAAGTAATAAATGTAGTGTTGATTTCATTAAAAATAAAGTACTCAATTTGAAGAATACTGACAGTATATAAACCAATATTTAAGTTATATATTATAAACTAACAGAACGACATAGTCCAAGAAATCATAAAAATAGAAAAAGTTAAGTTGAAGAGATCAATTTCTACAGCTGTAAATACAGTTTTCGCTGTTTGTATGGTAAGTTTGAGCTTTATTATTGTTGTTGTTTGTTGACGTGTTTCTGCAGCGTTTTGTAGTTTTTCTTTGTGTGGGTCACAGGCCTAACGCCAAAACCCCCAGCCTGGAGGACCAGCGTGTCTCTCTTTGTCTGGCTCCTTTCCTTTGACCTGCCCGGCTTGGGAGACTTGCTGGTGGCTAAGCTATCGCCGGCATTGTTCTCGGGAACATTGGAACAAACAAATCCTCGATAAGGCGGAGAATGAACTATAAAATAGAATGTTGACTGAGAGGATTTGGAGGTACCTGGTCTTAAGAAGACTCTACACATCCGTTGGGATTAACACATTACGAACAAAGAAGTCGCCAGAAGGTCAGGCATTAACATCAATCAAGAAGTCAAAAGAAAACGTTGATGGCTCAGTCACGTTCTACGAATGGAACGAAGAAGGCATCAACACCTAGCATTAACATGGGCATAACCTGACAAATGAAGAAGCAGACCATTGCTGACATGGCGACCGAAATAAACATGATGAAATGAAAGGGACTGGCAAGTCCTAGCGAGAGTTGTCCATGCTTGCTCCAGACCAGACTGGGTGGAGATCTCTTGTGAGTGCCCAATGCTCCAACTGGAGTTCAGAGCATTGAGAGGAGGAATTGTTGTGGTTTGGAATGTTATGTGCAAAATATAAAAGTGTATGTGATCACGTTACATTATTTATCACATTAATGGGAGTAGATGTAAGGGAGAGAACTATGTTTTTATAAGGTACGATGAACAGCATGTATAGGCACCAAGCTGATAGCAAAAATCGATTGCCAGATAACCACTCTGTGACATATCATGAATATGGTATTAATGTAGGTATATGTATTTCCTACAGGACAGAGAAGTGTGAAAAGACGTGAGGCTTTCCGCCGGTTGATTTAGCACGTTGAGATGATGGTCTTTATCAAATAAAAATCCAAATAAAATTAATTTGGTGGAAAAGGCATAATTAGGAACTGAATCCTGACCATTGGCCAGCAAAGGATTAAACTAAACTTTTTCTTGATTTGAAAAGAATAAACGCGTACATGATCACACAAAATAGTCTAAACAAAGAGACATATGCAGCAAATATGATTTCAAATGTGTGTTCTTGAAAATAAAAAAAACTTTTGATCAATCAGCTTTTACCATGATTGTACAAATAATTAACATTTAATTGTTTATGTAATCAGCACAACACCAAGCTGTGATGTTTGCGCATAATAAATCTTATGTGTTTGTTTCAGAGGAAGGGTGGTCTAAAAATCCGTATCAGTTGTCAGATAAAAAATGGTCAAAATTCGCTTTGCTACCATTGATACGATTGCGCAAAAGCACGTTTGTAATTCTCACTCACGACAAGCATACAATGATGATTGATTTTAATTTAACAATAGCGACATTGTCTGTTAACAATGAAGAAAAACTAGCATTATATTTTGTTTAGAGATATCACACGGAGCTGTCTACAATGTTATTTCTGTTTCTTGGAGAGAACAATTACTTAAGGTCAACATTTTGTTTCTACTAAACAGCTGATGCTCTACCTGGGAATTGTTTCTGGCCGGGCTATTGATGAGGAAATTTCAAATTCTTCAACTGATGTTGTCTCAGTTTTAATCGTATGGGAGAAACAGAAGGAACTGACATTCATAGTGAGCGCGAAACTTGATGTTAACTTTGGAAGTAAACAACGATCTTTATGTAAGTCATTACAATGTTTTTACATATTGTTTGTTTGTTTACTACTGTTATTTTTTTTTATATTATTACACCGTTACACCGGATGAATCCATTGGTGCTCCGACATCCTCCTTGATGATCTCAAGACAATCCAAGAATCCACACCCACGTAAACGATCTCCATAGCACGGACTGGGATACACGGCGCGGGTAGATTTTTGCTGGCAATTGTGCCCTGGTAGCAGCCATATTTATGGCCTACTCTTTTCGATGTTATCTGCCAAGGGATCTTTAACGTGCGCGGGGGTACACGGGACCTTAATGTTTATTACCGTTTTTCTAGAGAGCTACATATTGGATCTCGGTATTTTCTTTTTTCTCAACATAATTTGACA
The DNA here is from genome assembly GCA_032433765.1 of Megaustenia siamemsis. Lineage (NCBI taxonomy): Eukaryota > Metazoa > Mollusca > Gastropoda > Stylommatophora > Ariophantidae > Megaustenia > Megaustenia siamemsis. Next base: position 62,068,230 of record JAVIAB010000156.1, on the reverse strand, counting down.
ACATATTTTTCACCAACGACTCGCATTTCTGACATATTTAACATATTTAACACATTCTTTATTATTTAATAACAAACGTTGTAAAGCATTTTAAAATGCAATCAATTGTAAAGGGATTATTACAGGAGTTAATGTAGATAAACATGAAGCAACAAAATACATTTACATTCAATAAATGAAAGATCTCCTGTGTGCTACCGGGGCCTCATTATGAGGGGAGTTAGGAATAGTGACACTGTGACCTTCCAGGCATGTCGTAAGAGGCGACTAAGGAGGTTGATTGATGGCTTGACAAGCTGTTATTGTAAAAAGTATTGTTATGGAAACAGAGCCATAGATTTTAGAAGCAGTGATCTCTGCAATAGGTGCCATTTTGGCATGCAAGGTTTCTGTTTTAGAGATTGTGGTTCTGCCCTATGTGCCGTCTGCGGCTCGAAAGGACAATAGATAGATAGAGAAATGAGGGATGTAACTAAAACTCTTGAGTTTTGGGTTCATTTAAATGTTCTCAACATGATGTGACAGCAAATATTTAAGTAACGAGTTATCACCACAATTGAAACAATCGTTGTTTGTGTTTGATTGTTAGAGGACGTTTCTTTTGGACTTCAGAGGAGCTAAACAAATCTTTCCAAAAAGGATGACACAATTAGGTTAGGATTTGAAAGAGTCAAATGACGAAGAAAGTGCAAAGTATTTGAATATCGAATCTTTTCTCAAGATCCGCGGAATTTGCGGATTCTAATGTCCCATTCGTAAAAATATATATATATTATCATTTATCAATTAATTTATAAAAAAGTTGTTCAATCATTTTCTTTTAATCAATTCATTTTTATAAGCTTGTCGTTAGTTGTCGATCTTTGTTTTTGATAAAAAAAATTGGTTGAAACAACCATAATTGATGCGATCTACGAAAATCGTAATCAGTCGCAGACATGGAAATGTCACCTTAAAGTGCTAGAACACAGTGTCACGTGGGAGCGTACTGTAAGGGGTACCATTCATCTGCCATGTATTTATATGCTGGTTTGCTTTTATAAAATGTGTTGCATACTTGATACAGTTTTTACACTCTTGATGTCGGCCTTCAGACATTGACTGAATTAATATTTTAAAGCTCGAATTTTATTTATCACTACAGAAGTATGCAGGAGCGATAACAACATTGATGACTGGAACAACTTTAATTCATTAATAAGAAATGTTCCAAAACTTTTTCTTATCAGAGAAATAATAATTTTAACTTTGTCAACAACATAAAGTATAATTTAAATGTAATATAAATGGAACACACACCATTTGAGCTGAAAAAAAGCGAAAGATTTAGAAATAACTGCAACACATCAATTATATTTTCATATGAGGAATCAAAGAGATTCGTTTCGAATCCGGTGAAAGAGACTACTCTATTTAAATAATAAATATGTTTTTTTTTTTTTTACCACCGAATCATTTTTTGGAATACGATGTCAGTACCGTCTTATTTTCTCTTAACAATAGCCGGTAAACATTTACAGCTGGTAGAGGCTAGAAGATGGTAGGTCGAGAATCGAGCAAATTAAAATATAATTTTACTTTGTTGAAATAAAAGCAGATCGAAATACGAAATCTTGCAGCGATAATCAGAACTCATGAGTGGCACACGTAAACTTTATTAATGATACTAGACCACAGTTATTTCGTACAATTAATCAGCTGTTTACTAACTTTTATTTCTTATTTTCAGGACAAACGGAATGATTTCAAGCCACAAAACTACAAAATCTTCTTCGAGAATGAAAAGAAAAGCAATAGCAGATCTATCTAAACGATGGACCAACAAGGAAATCCCTTACAGTTTGAGAAGTCTACATTCAGTGATCAAGAAAAGAATCAAATAGATCAGGCCATAAAGGAGTGGGAAGACAACACATGCATTACCTACAGAAGGGCCAGAAGGTCTGATTCATATTTCATTCATTTCAAAAACGGATCTGGCTGCTCGTCCGATATTGGAATGAGGAAAGGGAAAGAAGTAATTTCTCTGGCGGAACGGTGTCGTGTAAAAGAAATTATTGCGCATGAAATTGGACATGCTGTTGAGTTTTACCATCAGCACAGTCGCCAGGCATAAACGATTACGAAATTATAAAAGATGAGAACATAAATTAAATAAATGTGCACACTTTTCTAAAAAAAAAAAACTCAAATTCATCAATTTTAACATACGGTTTCCCATACGATTACACAAGTATTCTGCTTATCCCAATTTTGCATTCTCTGTAAATAAAAACATGATGATTGTGGCGACTGACATCAAATTTAATGAGTTAAATTGGACAAAGTGATGGGCTTAACTTTTATGATATCAAACTTGCTAATTTGATGTACAACTGTAGTGAGAAGTGTAGGTCGACAGTGACGGACCCTAAAGAAGGATTCCTGGGAAAAGACTGCAAGTTTTGGTGTCCAGGTAATCCAGTTAACGAGTGTGGTGATTCTAGAAATACAGATCGTCAATAGGTTAAAACATCTGCAAGACCCATAATAAACCCACATTTAGACCCACACGACGACCAACAATGAAAACCCGCATGTACTGACACTGATACAAGATGTTCAAAGTTGGCCAAAGTAGGATATTGTCAGTCTAGCAACAAAGTCAGAGCTAACTGTAAAGCTTCATGTTCTGTGTGCACCGATGTTTAAGTCTAAACTAGCACTTGCAAAAATACTAGAGAACACTTTGTCCCTGTGAAACATGGAGAACGACAAAAATGAAAATCATGAGGATATAGAACTCCATTAATGGATGCTTCCGAAGAATAGAGAGAAGAATGAAAATATGAAAATAGTTGGACAAAATTACTCATCATCATCATGTACCATACCGTTTGACGTAGGCGATCATGTCCCTCCACAATCTTCTATCTGCAGTGCATCGTATCAATTCTGTTGTTGACTGTATTCCAAGCCATGACAACATGCTATGCAGTATTTTTCCTCTTTGTCGTCCGCGATCTATTGTTTCTTACATTTTGCCAGTTGTAACCAAGTATTACAACTTTCCTCTTCTCATTTCTCATGATGTACCGAAAAAAAGTTGATTGTTTCTTTCTGATGTTTTTTTTAGGAGTTCCCTTTTTGTGTTGGTCTCTTTGAGAATTCCCCCCACCCCCCAACAAAAAAAAACAATTACTAACATAGAATTATGGGAAAGTACCAGTCAAATCCCATTGGATAAAGAGATAAGCGAAGCCGATAATGCTGGATAGGATACACACTCTGTAAGCCAACTGAGAGTATTATTCAAAAGCGCCTATTTGGAATCCTCATGGAAAAAGACTTAAAAGAATACCAAAATATTATTGGATAAGACAGATGAAAGCAGAGATGAAGATGATGGGGAAGAAATGAAATAATCTTTAAAGTATTGCAAGAAACAGAACGGTTTGGAAAGTGTTTGTTGGAGACTTATACTCCACAGACAGTTGATATGTAGATGAAGAATGAAACCGTGAATATAACAACGGCTTGTTGTGTTATGCTGCAGACAGAATTGTGGATACAGAATTGCATGAAGTCAATTTCTTCATGTGAAGTAATTTCACAAATATAATTTCAAGTTATTACACAGCGACTTTATAAACACCTTGTACAATCGCTTATATAATGAATATATTTATCCAAGACTCTTTCTCCACATTAGGGTCTGTACAAATCTATCCATATTTATTCAAATATTTGTTCATTTCACCTCCACAACCACATGACGTCTATGAGTCATCGGATTACAATCTACGGACCCAACTGTTGTCTTCCATTTTATTTGTCTCTCGTTGCCACATGGGAATTACGACTTAGAAAACTGCTCATTCCTTATATCGTCATTCGGGATTTTTCTTTCTACCACTGTGTCTTACTCCTTTCACAGTCGTTGAATGGTAGTATTTTTTCTGGTTTTAATTCTCTCTCTCTCTCTCTCTCTCTCTCTCTCTCTCTCTCTGTCTGCGATCAAGACTCAATCAGAGTAGGATTCCAGACTCTTACATGAAGACAGTTGTCTGTTTAAGTGAGTTGACACCATAATTATAGTCTGTTAGATCCACCCTGATTGAATACCTGTTAAAACGTTGCACTGTGTTCTGCGCCAGTGGCCCAGTGCATCCGATTTCAGCCAGCATTTTATTCAGGTTTGCTTTCCTTAGCCTTTAATTGTCCCCATTCTTCCGGACAGGCAGCAGATTGTCTTTTCTGTAGCGGGATTCTGCCATTAGATGGTCGGCCCTCCCAGGTTTACCAGCACTGTCACTAGAGGTGACTAACACAGACATGCACACACAAAGATATGAGATGTGACTAACACTGACATGCACAAGAATGATATGAGACATGACTAACACTGACACACACCAAGATATGAGATATGAATAACATAGACACACACACACACTAAGACATGAGATGTGACTAACAGAGACACACTAAAAATATGAGATATGTCTAACACAGATACACACGCTACGATATGAGATATGACTAAACACAGTCATGCAATCACAAAGATATGAGATATGACTAAACACACAAAGATATGAGACATGGATAACATAGACAGACACACATTAAGATATGAGATGTGACTGCCATGGACATACACAAATATATGAGACTTGACTAACATAGACATGCACACACAAAGGTATGAGATACGACTAACACAGACATGCACGCACAAAGATATGACACATGACTAACAGAGATACACACTAAGATAGGAGCCATGGCCAGCACGGACACACACCAAGAGATGAATCTTGGCCAGCCCAGACACACACCAAGATATGAGCCATGGCTATAACAGACTCCCACTAATATATGAGCTTCGACTAGCACGGATATACATCGAGAATTGAGCCATGGCTATCACAGACATTTGTTTTCAAAAGATATGAGATGTGTTTTAATTCAAACCTATTTGAGTGACATTGAGATCATCTTTCGTTTCTTTACCGTGATAGACGATCACTGTACCAACAATTACTTCTCGAATTCAGTGGTAAGTTTCTTTATTGGTAATGTGGTCTAAACATTACGAAAGGCATCTAATCTCAAGTGCTTACATTTTCGATGCAGTTCTTTTGTAAAACCCATGAAACATTCAGGATGATTGCTGAAAATAAGGATTCATTAGTTATCTCTGGAGACGTGTCTTGCATGTACTATGGGGTATATTAAAACTTGCATCCTGTGGAATTTGGTATTCATCTATCTTTCTTTCTTCTATACTACTGCTTTTTCCGCGTGGTGTCGCAGAGAGTGATTATTCTGTAATTTTCGGGCTTCCACTGCACAAAGTGTAAAGTAAAAGTAAAGTACCCGCCGTCACGCCAAGTGGCGTATAGGGAAATATGGTGTTAGTGACCCTATATTTTACAGACCTTCAGCACATGATTTTTGGGGTAATGTGGTCGGTATTACGCCCATGCTGCTTTACTTTCCCAGAAAAAATCCGGTACCCATTTAAGGCTGGGTGAACCCGGAGCCGTCGGTTGGGATCGAACCCTACCCCTTGTCCGTAGTAGTCCAGTTCACTAACCACTGAGCTATCGCGGCTCCCACTAATTTTTAGGGAATTAGTAAAACCCAGGTGTCCTCGCCAGGGTACGAACCCCGGCTGTTGCCGTGGTAAGCCAACCGCCTTTCGATTGCGCTAACCGGACACCCCTTCCACTGCACAGACAGACAAAAACAAAGCAGGAGAGAGAGAGAGAGAGAGAGAGAGCGAGAGAGAGAGAGAGAGAGAGAGAGAGAGAGAGAGAGAAAGATAATATTTATTGTTCCAAAAAAGGTTTACCGAAAATGTAAATTGTAAATTATCGTGGTTGTGAAGCTCTAGTCCACTTACATGCGGCAATTAGATATTATTGTTGTATTCATAAAACCCATTTTTTCCTCATCGATTAAGCCCATTTTGCAAGTCAGCCACTACCACCTCATAACTTACACTACCATTCTCCATGTACACAATCTATCTATCTATCTATTGTCCTTTGGAGCCAAAGACGGCACATAGGGCAGAACCACAATCTCAAAAACAGAAACCTTGCTTGCCAAAATGGCACGTATTGCTGAGATCACTGCTCTAAAATCTATGGCGCTGTTTCCATAACAATACTTTTCACAATAACAGCTTATCAAACCATCGATCAATATCCTTAGTCGCCTCTTACGACATGCCTGGAAGGTCACTGTGTCACTATTCTTTACCTCCCGTACACAATCTACATTGGTAATAAACACTGTTTCTATTAATATTTTTGTTCACTTATTTATTTTCCAGTTTGTATTTATTTGTTACTGTTGTTGTGAATAAAATGAAATTACAAACACACTACATTATAAAGAATTAATTTGTATAAAAAAAATCATCCTCGAGAGTGTATGTGTAATAGTATACAGACTAGGATATAATAGATCACATAATGGTTGATAGTGATACAGCATAAGTAAAAAAGTAAAGTACCCCCCGTCACGCCAAGTGGCGTATAGGGAAATATGGTGTTAGTGACCCTATATTTTACAGACCTTCAGCACATGATTTTTGGGGTAATGTGGTCGGTATTACGCCCGTGCTGCTTTACTTTCCCAGAAAAAATCCGGTACCCATTTAAGGCTGGGTGAACCCGGCGCCGTTGGTTGGGATCGAACCCTACCCCTTGTCCGTAGTAGTCCAGTTCACTAACCACTGAGCTATCGCGGCTCCCACTAATTTTTAGGGAATTAGTAAAACCCAGGTGTCCTCGCCAGGGTACGAACCCCGGCTGTTGCCGTGGTAAGCCAACCGCCTATCGATTGCGCTAACCGGACACCCGTAATACAGCATGGGTCGAATAAATTAGCAGTTACCCATAACTCAGTAGGTTTTAGCAGTAGCAGAATTCTAAACCATTTACAGAAACTGACACAGAAGAAGACCATTAGGAGTTTTTGAGAATGGACAATGTAAGCTGTTATTGGAAAAGTAGCGGAATAGATGTAAACTTGACTTGACCGTCACATGTTCAGAAATTAAGTTGATAAATAAACTCGGGGGCAGGTTAAGTTTATGAGAGATGATGTCATCCTTAGGGTTCATGTTATTTTTTAAATTATATTTTAAACTCTGAGGTTAACTAAATATTAAGATGGAGTTTTGTTTTGCAAAATTTAACACAAAAGTAATCAAGAGTTGAATGAGATTCTTTAGCTATGATGTGAGAGCAACGCTGTAGAAAGGGCATGGAACTCGATATAATTTCGTATTCTGTTATTTTCTTATGAAGTATAATACCAAGGTTGGAAGCCTTCAATGCCGACAACCGTGACTGTTTTATACTGCGGTAAATACGCTCAGGTAAACATTTAGAACTTAAAATGTCCCCATATCCAAATTACAAATCCTACAAGTAATTTAAAAATAGAATTGCTGCAAGATTACCTTTTCATGTTCTGGCTATTAACAATGACAATACAAATCTAACAACGCCAGAGCTGCCGAATATTTGCGACTGGTACTATAAGGGCCATTCCCGATAAGCTATATTGTTACGTCTTCCGTCAGCGATTTGAACAAAGAAAATCAGGTTAATAGACAAGAAATGTTTAAATAAATGACCTTTAAGTGTGGAGTGACATAGGCGAGATTACCATTGGTAGTTTTGTGATTAAGCTCTGGATGTTTAATAAAAGGACTCTTCGAGAGGGACACGAATTATCTGAGCGAATTCGATCAGGCCAGATGAATAGATAGCTCTAGTCTGTTAAAAAACTCATGCCTTCCTTCAAAATGCTACAACTTTTGGTTTTAATTGTTTACATTTTGTATGCAAATCATTTATTGCCATGGCGTTATATTAAAAAAAAATATTGGAAACAAATAGATGGTTTTAATTTTGTCCTATTTGCAGTATATTAAACCAAATACGCATAATGATACTAGTCAGATAGAATATTTACAGTTTCTACTGGTAAACAAGACACGTGTTTAAAAAAAAATTGCACAGATATCTCACACTGTCTTTTCTAACCCCATCGAACTTATATTAGAAAATGACGGCGGGTTCGAATTCATTTCAAATGGGGTAGAAAAACTTTCTTGTGACTGGGTACATTTTAGAAATAGTCTAAAGATGATATTCGTTACACTTCAAATTATCGCAATGGATTTTATTATTATGTTTACATAGAGATTAAACGAGGAGTCTTTATCATTCTTTGACTAACCCTAAGAAGAAAACAATGAATATTTTGTGGTTAAGTAAACGATCATTTTTATCTCTGGGTCCAAGAATTTGAATACTTATTTTCAATGAATACAGAACGAATCAGTTACACTAAGGAAATTGGAATTGTGGCTGAGAACGAACTTATTAAAGTTTCAAAATCTGTATGATAGAGAACTGAGGCTGTAGGCTTCACATTTAGAAAGTTTGCTGGCGGAAGAAACATTATTTGTGAGAAACCACATCCAAAACTCATGGCCTAAAACTTCATCAAAAATCTCAGAAACTCCTGGACGGGTTACCATGAATTCTTGCTTGTAGTTTTACATTCCCCACGATGATACAGATGTATAATTTTTTTAAAAATGTAAGTAATCATCATCATCATTGAGTGTCGTCTCCGCAACGAAGGTTGGCTACCATGGAGCGCCATTTTGCTCTATCTCTTGCTTTGATGGTGCAGGTTGTCATTGGTTGATTTGTCCATCTTTTGATGTTACTCGTCCATGTTAATCTTGGTCTGCCTCTGCCTCTTTTACCTTGTATTTTCCCCTCCAGGATCACTTTCAGTAGGCTGTTGTGTCTTTTAACATGGCCTAAGAATCGCATTTGTCTTGTTCTAATTGTGTTCAGAAGTTCTCTTTTCATTTTTAGTTGTTTAAGACTTTGTCATTTGTTTTCTTTTCCTTCCATCCAATTCTACCTATTCTTCTATATATCCACATTTCAAAGGCTTCAATTCTCTGTTCTGTTTTCTTGTCTAATGTCCATGTTTCAGCACCATATAGGAATATTGAGAAGATGTAACATTTTGCTATTCTTAGTTTTAGCTCTGGTGTTATTTGTTTTGATGTTAGTATGTCCTTCATGACATTAAAATTACTTTTTGCCATTCCTATTCTTTTGTTTATTTCAGTTGTACATTTTCCATCACTGGTTATAGTATGTCCAAGGTAGTTGTAGTTCTGAAATGTCTCAAGGTCTATTCCTTCAATTTTGATATCCACTTGTGGGTTTTGAGTATTTTCTTTGTTATGATCATAGTTTTAGTCTTTTTGATATTCATATCTAGTCCATATTTTTTGCTTGTCGTGTTTATTTCATTAAGTAATTGTTGTAGGTCTTTAGGATTTTCTGCTAGTAGTACAGTATCGTCAGCATATCTTAGGTTATTGATTATCTTTCCATTAATTTGTAGGCCTGGCATCTCTATGATGTTTTTAAAGATTTGCTCAGTGTATAGATTGAACAAGCTTGGTGATAGGATGCATCCTTGTCTTACTCCTCTTTTTATATCAATGGGAGTAGAGAACTCTTTGTTATATTTTATTATTGCTGTTTGCTCCCAGTATAGATTGCATATTAGTCGTATATCCATGTCATCTAGATGTATCTCTTTTAGGCATTCTATAAGTTGTTTGTGGTGTACTCTATCAAAAGCTTTGGTGTAGTCTATGAAGCAGGCATATATTGGTTTGTTTACTTCTGTGTATTTTTCGATTAATGTTCTCATGCAGAATATGGCTTCTTTTGTCCCGCTATTTTTCCTAAATCCAAATTGCTGCTCATCTAATTCAGTATTGATTTTATTCTGAATCCTTCCTTGTATAACTTTTAGCAAGATTTTTGTAACATGGCTCATTAGGCTTATTGTTCTAAAGTCACTGCATTCAACTGCACCATTCTTTTTAGGCAATGCAATGAAAGTTGATGTTTTTAGTTCATTTGGTATGTATCCTGTGTGGTATATGTCGTTGCATATGTCTGTAATCACTTCAATGCCAAAATCTTCAAGTGCCTGTATCATCTCTATCTGTATGCTTTCAGGTCCTGCTGCTTTTCCCCTTTTCATTGTTTTTATAGCTTTTTCCACCTCAGATTTTAAGATTTTATAGCCTGATGTACATTTTATAACTGGTTTCTTGTCCCTTTGATCATGAAATAGTTCCGTTATATATTCCTGCCATCTATCTATGATATCCTTATTGTCTGTTAGCATTTTTCCTTTTTGTCTGCAATGCATCCACCTTCTGTGGCTTTTTTATTTTATTAGTCATTCTCTTTATTTCTGTGTGCATTCCTCTTAGGTCTTGTTTGCTTTCCATAGTTTCTATTTCTCTACATTTTTGGCTGAGCCAGTCTTCTTTTGCCTTTTTGCACATTTTGCGTATCTCATTATCTATTTTATTGTATTGGGCAGTGTTCTTCGCTTGTCTCCTTTCTTCTATTTTTTCTAAGATGGTGTTAGTTATCCATTTTTGTTTTTTGTTCTTTTCTCTTTTGGGTAAGGTGTCGCAGGCTTTTTGTATGCTTTTCTTTTTGCATTGCCATTTGGTTGTTACTTTTTCATCAGGATTTTCTCTTCTGTATTGTTCAATTCCTTCCTCTAGCAGCTTCTGGTATGTGTTCTTTACTTGTATTGTATAGGTATCTTTAATATCTTTTTGATTTAAAGCTGTTATGTCGAGTGGGTTTGTTGATGAATTAGATTTTTGCTTGTTTCTCTTTAGTTTGATTTTCATTTTAATCATTACAGGATTGTGATCAGAATTAATATCTGCTCCTGGGTAGGTTTTGGCTTTCTTTACGCTGTTACGGAACCTTTCTTTTATCATTATGTAATCTATTTGATTCCTCTTCCTATCTCCAGGGCTTTTCCATGTGTACAGTTTCCTTTTCTCTTGCTCAAAGTAGGTGTTACATATTATCAGCCTGTTTTCTTCACAGAATTGTATTAATCTTTCTCCTCTGTCATTTCTTTTTCCTAAACCATGATTTCCTATAATTGTCTTATATCTACCTTTTCCTACTTTAGCGTTCATGTCACCAATTACAATCAAGATGTCTGAAGATTTCACTTGCTTCATAACTATATTTAGGTCTTCATAGTATGCCTCTATTTGTTCATCTGTGTAGTCTTGAGTAGGTGCATATGTCTGTATTATTGCTATGTCGAATGGTTTTGCTTTCAACTTGAGTAGTATAATCCTATCACTGTATGTCCAGTGGGTACTTATATATTTGTGTAGCTTTCTTTTTAAATGCAAGTAATACAGTTTATTTAAAGTGCCTAGTTCTTTTGATTCTTGTTAATGCAGAAATTATTTAGCACCTAAAAAATAAAATCGACAATAAGCATAGCATTTTCTTGACTTTTGATAAGCCATTGCCGTATCATCAAAATGTGGGCAAACTGGTACAGATAGTATCTGAAAAATATGTGTTGGTTCCGTCTTTTAGGCTACATGTTTCTATGAAAGAATTATGAACGTCAGAAGGAAGCAAGTGTGTACATAGTTAAATTAGAAATGATAGTGAATGTTCCTAATGCTGACAAACTATCATTGGTTATGTTCAGTGTGGGAGTCAAATCTTCTGGATGATTGGTATGGTCATGAAAAAGACCCGTTTTACAATTTAATGTCAACATGCTGGCAAGTAAATTTATTGGGGCAAACTTCTTCAGAGTAATGATTATCATTCAGAATTAGACAAGTCTAACATGTTGATTATTGCTTTCGGCTGAATAAACCACAAACCATCCTTCTTCCAATATTCCTCTTCTTCACATAAGACATGGTCTTTACGCTTTTCCCAGCAATATATGTCTATTGTTGAGGGGGGTGTGATTTGTAAGTGTCTTAACATCGTATAATTTGAAGCGTTATTTATATATATATATATATATATATATATATATATATATATTTATATATATATATATATATATATATATATATATATATATATATATATATCATAATCAAGTACCCTGTCTGCTGGCGTAGGTGATCATGTCTCCCCAACTTTCGATCTCGACAGTTATTTATCATTTCTTTTGTTGACCTTCAGCCAAGCCATTCTTTTAAGCTGTCTGTTATTTTTCTCTTTGCTTCCCTCTATCTCTTCGTCCCTCAATTTTTCCAGTTGTTATAATATATTCCAGATGTTCTCTTCTCATTACATGGCCATGATGAAAATGATGATTTTTCTTCCTAATACTGGAAATTAGCTCTCTTTTTGCTTTATATTTTGATTTATTTTTATATATATATATATATATATATATATATATATATATATATATATATATGCTATATATAAATCAAATTTTAAAGTGACGAACTTTGGTTGATAATGAGAATAAAGACCATCGGTCAACACAACATAGTCTATCTATAATCTAGTTTTGAATTTCTCCTATTGTCCGAGCCTCTTTCGTCCTGCGTTTCTTTTAAGCAGGCTAGCTTTATTTTTAAAAAAGCGGGAGAGCTGTACCTGAAGTCAAGAGTCAAGAAAGATAGTGATGGAAGAGCCACGATTAGCACCTTCCCTTAATAATTTAGAAGCAGTTCCTGGTGGAGTCAAGTATGCTAAAGTTGAGAGCTGATCTTATCATGGTTGTCAGATATTTGGAGACTTTTACAATGTGCTGTACCATCATTCAATCACGCAAAACTATGCAGAATCAGATTGTATGTTTCAGAACAGGTACACTATCCATATAGCGAAAAATCCCCACTGAGATAACGATACGGCTTGTGAAAAGTGCTCATTTATAATACATAAATGTAGTAATAATGCACTGACTAGATGACTAACTCTTTTCTAAATGATATCACGAACGACTCAATGAAGAAATGAAAATGACGTCAAAGATAAGAAACAACTTCATTGGTTTGGTCAAGCTAATGGTGATCAGAACGTGACGGAAATAAAAAATGGCATCTCCACATGAGCTGGACCAAAATGCGCAGATATCGTTATATTAGACACAACGCAAGTTACGCCCACGTAACGACATTTTTTACAGAGCTACTGAATAAGTGGAGCAATTATCGGGCCCACACGTTGGAGGAGATGAAGTAGAATAAATAATAACAAATGATGGTTAGGCACCTATTAATGTTTGAGTCGATTAGGGTCTTTTCATACCTGCAGCTAAACGGTGATTTAATGAAAAGTAAAACCAACCCATTATTTAATTGTTTATTTTTTAACGGGCAAGTACTGTAACCACTTTTTAAAAGGGATAACATTTGTAAGATATTTGAGAAGACAATTATTAAAATAAACGTTTTGTCTTTGATATCCAAACTGGCAATTAACGATTACATTTTATTATTTAAAAAAAAATTCAGCTGAACTTTAAACTCTTGGAAAACGCTCAGGTGACGTCATTTCTAAACAGTTTCTAATATTAGCAATTAATCTTTGTGTATGCATGTCTGTGTTATTCACCTCTAGTGACTCGGGCAGATGGTGCTCGTAAACCTGGCAGGGCCGACCATCTAAGGGCAGAATCCCCCAATAGAAAAGACAATCTGCTGCCTTGCAGGAAGATTGGGGACAATCACATGCTAAGGAAAGCAAACCTGAATAAAATGCTCGCTGAAATCGAATGCACTGGGCCACTTGGGCAGAACACAGTGCAACGTTTTAATGGGTGTTCAATCAGAGTGGATCTGGCAGATTCTAATTATGATGTTCTGTCTGTGGGGGCGATCAACACACTTAACCAGACAGCTGACTTTATGTGAGAGTCTGGAATCCTACTCTGATTGATTCCTGATCACAGAAAGAGAGAGAGATATTAACACCAGTTGATGGAAACACACAATTTACGCAATGTCTGCTATTGAATTTTTTTTTTTCCTTTCCTTCTCCCTCACGCTACTTACCTTTGTCCTCCTTCATCTTCTACCTACCTACCTACCTACATACCTACCTACCTATCTACCTACATACATACCTATCTACCCACCTGTTTGTATCTACCTATCTACCTGTCTGTTCGTCTTTAATCTATCTATCTATCTATCTATCTATCTATCTATCTATCTATCTATCTATCTATCTATCTATCTATCTATCTATCTATCTATCTATCTATCTATCTATCTATCTATCTATCTATCTATCTATCTATCTATCTATCTATCTATCTATCTATCTATCTATCTATCTATCTATCTATCTATCTATCTATCTATCTATCTATCTATCTATCTATCTATCTATCTATCTATCTATCTATCTATCTATCTATCTATCTATCTATCTATCTATCTATCTATCTATCTATCTATCTCTATCTATCTATCTACCTACCTACCAACCTACCTACCTACCTATCTATCTATCTATCTATCTATCTATCTATCTATCTATCTATCTATCTATCTATCTATCTATCTATCTATCTATCTATCTATCTATCTATCTATCTATCTATCTATCTATCTATCTATCTATCTATCTATCTATCTATCTATCTATCTATCTATCTATCTATCTATCTATCTATCTATCTATCTATCTATCTATCTATCTATCTATCTATCTATCTATCTATCTATCTATCTATCTATCTATCTATCTATCTATCTATCTATCTATCTATCTATCTATCTATCTATCTATCTATCTATCTATCTATCTATCAATCAATCTATCTATATATATATCTATCTATCTATCTATCTATCTATCTATCTATCTATCTATCTATCTATCTATCTATCTATCTATCTATCTATCTATCTATCTATCTATCTATCTATCTATCTATCTATCTATCTATCTATCTATCTATCTATCTATCTATCTATCTATCTGTCTGTCTGTCTGTCTGTCTGTCTGTCTGTCTGTCTGTCTGTCTGTCTGTCTGTCTGTCTGTCTATCTATCATGTACATCAGGCTAAAATCTTAAAATCTGAGGTGAAACTATAACAACAATGAAAAAGGGAAAAGCAGCAGGACCTGACAGCATACAGATAGAGATGAAACAGGCACTAGAAGAATGTGGCATTGAAGTTATTACAGACATATGCAACGACATATATCATACAGGATACAGACCAAGTGAACTAAAAACATCAACTTTCATTGCATTGCCTAAAAAGAATGGTGCAGTTGAATGCAGTGGCTTAAGAACAATAAACCAAATGAGCCATGTTACAAAATCTTGATAAAAGTTATACAAGGAAGGATTCAGAATAAAATCAATACTGAATTAGATGAGCAGCGATTTGGATTTAGGAAAAATAGCGGGGCAAAAGAAGCCATATCATTCACGAGAACGTTAATCGAAAAGTACACAGAAGTAAACAAACCAATATATGCCTGCATCATAGACTACATCAAAGCTTTTTATAGAGTACACCACAAACAACTTATAGAATGCCTAAAAGAGATACATCTAGATGACATGGATATACGACTAATATGTAATCTACACTGGGAGCAAACAGCAATAATAAAATATACAAAGAGAACTCTACACCCATTGATATAAAAAAAAAGAGTAAGACAGGGATGCATCCTATCACCAAGCATGTTCAATCTATACTCATGAGCAAATCATTAAAAACACGATAGAGGTGCCAGACCTACACATTAATGGAAAGATAATCAATAACCTAAGATATGCTGGCAATACTGTACTGCTAGCAGAAAATTCTACAGATCTACAACAATTACTTAATGAAATAAACATGACAAGCAAAAAATATGGACTGGATATGAAAATAAAAAAGACTAAAACTATTATAATAAAAAAAGAAAATACTCAAAACTCATAAGTGGATATAAAATTTGAAGGAATAGACCTGGAGACAGATCAGAACTACATCTACCTTGGACACACTATAACCAGTGATGGAAAATGTACAACTGAAATAAACAAAAGAATAGAAATGGCAAAAAGTAATTTTAATGTCATGAAGAACATACTAACATCAAAACACATAACACCAGGGCTAAAACCAGCAAAATGTTACATCTTCTCAATATTCCTGTATGGTGCAGAAACATGGACATTAGACAAGAAAACAGAACAGATAATTGAAACCTTTGAAATGTGTATATATAGAAGAATAGGTAGAATTGGATGGAAGGAAAAGAAAACAAACGATGAAGTTTTAAAACAACTAAAAATGACAAGAGAACTACTAAGCACAATTCAAACAAGACAAATGCGATCTTTGGGCCATGTTAAAAGACACAACAGCCCACTAAAAGGTATATTTATATATTATTGGTATAGCCGATGTCTTGGTCACTGGCTTAGTATCATGCTCTCCAGATCACCACAGTCGTCTCACTCTTGAGCACCGTCTGATTGCTCGTTGGGTTGTCTCACCCCTGGTGGCATCAATGTATCCCAGTCCCTCTGAAGACCCCTTTTCCTCTGTACCCTTCTCCCACCCCTACTCTTCTTCTTATCTCACATTTATGCTCATCTGCTCCTTGTCTTCACCCGTATCCTTCTGTACCCTTCCATCTTCTCCCCCTCTTCTTCTTCCTTCTTCTATAATTCTCCCATCCTTTCTGCGTATTACCTTTTTATCCTTCTCCTCCTCAGCGCTTTCCTTCCGTTTCCGCACTTCCTTTCCTCTCCAGGCACTCATGCCAGCGTACTATTCTCTGTGTATCCCCTCCGCTTCTCATCCTATCTTTTACCTGTCCTCCTCTGGTGTATACTCCTCTTTGTATATATATTCCTAGTATCCTCCTCAGTCTCTCCTTTCCCTACTTCTTTACCTCGCTGGGGCCCACTTCTTTCGTTCCTTCTTTCTTTCACCACCTCTCCTCATATTCCCCATTCCGGACTCTCTTAGTCCTTTTCATTTCTCTTCTATACAAGTATTTCCTCCATCTCCCATCTTCTCATCCCCCCCCCTTCTTTTAGGCTCCGTTAGTTCTTGTTACCTTATATCCTCTCCTTCTCTCACCCTTTTCCTTGCACGGCCTTAGCTTGTGTTTCTAGTTATCTCTTCCAGTGTATGAACACTGGTCAGACATACCCTCGTTTCCATTCTCCCGCTTCGGAATGTCCTTCCTGTAGTCATTCTTTCGTTTGGTTCCCGGCGAATTAACTAGTCGTTGAAGCTAAGTGATTTTATATTTTATATTTTATATATACATATATTCTCCTATTCTCTCTATATTCTTATCTTAGCTCTCTTCTTTTTTCATTTTTTCATCATCCTACTTTTTTTCTTTTCTATCCTCTTCTTCTGATCATGTAATTATAGATAATTGTGTTTCACCGTTTGTTTTCGTTGTCCTTGTACTCTGAAAAAGGCCTCAGGCCGAAACGTCAGTATCGTGTTGTGTTCCTCCCTTGTGAAGCTGTCATACCTTGGAGTGTTCTACACTCCCCAACACTGGCCCCTTGCTACCAGCTTCACCGCAGCATCGCAATTATTTGCCTGTTCCCTTTTTTTTTACATCGATTATATGCTCAAATTAAACGTTTATAACATAAAACGTGCAATATCCGTATTACAAATTCTACAAGTAATTGAAAACTAGAATAGTTGCAAGTTTACCTTTTTATATTGCGGTTATTGACAATGACAATATAAATCTAACAACGCCAGATCTGCCGAATTGTTGGTATATTACGATTCTCTAGTTTCATCGGATGTGATGGTATAATAGCTATACATTGTTATTAAGAAAATGAAAAAAAAACATAAATGAACAAAGCAGAGAGTTTAAGAAGATTTGTATAAATATGGATTTTGTTAATGGTGAGATTTTGTTCTGTGCCTGGAGTGATACATTGAACATTATTATGTTTTATTCTTGAACACACATCCAACGAAACATCACGGACACAGAAAGATAGTTCAATTCAACCAATCATGAAATTTTAAATTAATGTAAAATCAAATCATTTCTATTAGTTCCTGGTAGGCAGCAAAATAGGAAATCGATATTTTATTTCTGACATAATATTATATAAGTAAGGGATCCATCTACTTAAGACGATCGGGGAATATGTTGTTTATGCCAATATTATTCAGTGACCAACGTCATATAGACGAACGTATAAAAGAAGCAAAGTTGGTAGGCATTGACTCGTTAAATAGGATTGAACATCTCGCCCAGAATATATGCCCAAAGAAGGGTGGCGAAAAACACTACCAGCCCAATGCGACGTCTAACGATCGCTCTATTTTCACTTTAAAAAATCTCTGGTACCCATCTTCAGCAAAACAGATATCTAATAACAATTTTCAAAGACTTAGTTATCAAAGAAAATGTGCTAGTTTGAACATGAAAATAGTGCCTTGTACATCGGCACCATTTTTACGCATACTTTTGTCCGTAGTGATTGTCGGGTACATTCCCATAGTTCTAAGTTGCTAAATTTGTCCTGCCATCTCCATCATTTTATTCTTTCATCGATTAGTCGACGACTGCAACTTCGTTGCTGTCTTTTTCTATTGCCTCTATACTTGAGATCATTTTGCTTCTGTTCTGGAAAGGAGACCACCACCAGAAATAACTTCTGCCACGGGGGCCTCGGGGCCTCGGTAGCCTAGTTGGGAAAACCACTCGACTAAGCTACCGACGTTCGCACAGCCCGTGTTCGATTCCTGCTGGAAGCAGTGTGAGTTCTAATTGTGGTTGGATAAAAAATACACCCACGGTCGACCCAGCCGCTAGCAGAAATGGGTACCATGGTAGTAGTACTCTGGGAAGGTGAGGAATGCCGCCCCGCATCTTGAGTTTCAATGATTGAAGCGACACTATCCAGAATTCTCCGAACAATTCTGGATATGCTGCCGAACACATATGGGTGAACATTAGCGTGCTTATATACCGATTAAAGTCTCGTACTTTACTAATAATGTTCTGGCTGCTCCTACAGCTTGATCTATCACTTGATCGAAAAGGTTCATGCATGTCTGATTAAGGAGGGGGCCTAAATGGCCACTTATCTGATCTAAAGGTTTTACGTAGACTAGGAGGGAATGAGTCTTTCTTCTCTAGATAAAACAGGATACGCTATCCAGCTACCAGACCTCACATAATTCTCAACAATTACAACTTGGTTTTCACGTTAAGATATATTGTTACATCTTCCATCAGCGTATAGGTTTTACAAAGAAAATCAGGTTAATAGACAACAAATGTTTCAAAAAATGACCTTAAGTGTGGAATGAATGAAGTGAGATTACAGTGGTAGTTTTGAGATTCAGCTCTTGATGAAAGTACGTTTAGAGAGGGACACGAATTATCTGAACGAAGTCGATCTGGCAAGATGAATAGATAGTTATTGTCTGTTCAAAAACTCATGCCTTCCTTCAAAATGCTACAACTTAATAACTGTTTGCTTTTAATTGTTGACATTTTGTATGAAAACCGTTTACAGGCATGGCGTTACAGAAAAAAAAATATTGGAAACAAATAGATTGTTTTAATTTTGCGGTATATCATTACCACTACGCATAATGATACTGGCAAATAGAATATTTACAATTTCTACTGGTCAACGTTACACGTGTAATTAACAAAACAATAGAAAGGATTTCCCGCACGGTTTATTCTAACCCCGTCGCACTTATATTGAAAAATATCGGCGGGTTCTAATTCATTTCACAGGGGTGGAAAAACTTTCTTGTGACTGGGTAAGTAAATTGGAAATGTGGCTGAGAACGAACAACGGTATTGAAGTTTAAAAACCTGTATGATAGAGAACTGAGGAGTGTAGGGTTCACCTTTAGAAATTTTTCTGACAGAAGTAACATTATTTGTGAGAAGCCACATCATAATTCATACCTCAAACTTCATCAAATATCTCGGAAACTACTGGACAGGTTACCATGAATTTTTACTTGTGATCTTATATTGTCCACGATGATTTAAATTTATCATTTAAAAATATAATACATTTTATTTTAAATGCCTAGTTCTAATGATCTTTATCAATACAGAAATGATTCTATATATCTATTGTCCCTTCTAGCCGTAGCTGGCCCATAGATTATATAACCAGATACCCTTTCTCTTATTTAAATTTTTATTCTAGCAGTTTTCAATCTTCGTAAAGATATTTTATCAAATCTCGCCATTTGTCTCTGTACTGTGCAAGCAACTGTATCTCATTGAGGGAGCCGATTCCTGCTGCTCTTGCCTCTCGCATCAATGTTCTTCTCAGTGTCTCCCTGGGTCGCCTTGTCTATTGAAATTATTGCGCACCTACAAAATAGAATTGACAGTAATCTTGGCACTTTCTTGACTTTTGATAAGCCATTGCCGTATTGCAAAGTTTGAGCAAACTGTTACAATTAGTAACTGAATAATATGTGTTGGTTTCGTCTACATGTTTCTATGAAACAATTATCATCGTCTGAAGAAATCACTTGTTTGAATAGTAAAAGGAGAAATGGTAATGAATGTTCCTTATTCTGAACAAATTATAATTGCTTATTTTCAGTGTAGAAATAAAATCTTCTGGATGATTGGAATGATTATAAAAGGAGCTGTTTTACAATTTTATGTCAGCATGCTGGCGAGCAAATTAATCTTGGGGCAGACTTCTTCAGATTAACGATTCTCATTCAGAATTAGACGAGTCTAACAGGTTGATTATTGCTTTCGGCTGAATAAACCACAAACCATCCTTCTTCCAATATTCTTCCTCTTCACGTAAGACATGGTCCTTACATTTTTCCCAACAATATCTGTCTATTGTTGAGAGGGTGTGATTTGTAAGTGTCTTAACATCGCATAATTTGAAGTTTATATATATATACATACATGCAAATATATCTGATAAAACATATATATATATTTACACACACACACAAACACTATATATGACTTGATTTTAGAGAGACGAACTTTGGTTGGTAACAAGAATAAAGACCATCGGTCAACACAACATAGTCTATCTATAATCTGGTATTGAATTTCTCCTAATGTCCGAGCCTTTTTGTCCTGCTTAAACAGGCTACCCATATAAATAAAAAAATCAGGACAGCTGTATCAGGAATCAAGAAAGAGATTGAAAAGATGGAAGAGCTAAGATTAGCTCCTTAGTTTAAAATGAATCGACATGACGAAATCAACTATGCTAAAGTGGAGAACTGATGTTATCCTGGTTGTCAGATATTTGGAGACTTTTAAAATATGCACTATCATAATTCAATGTGTGTCTAATCACGCAAAACTATAATGTAGTTTCATATCCTACGATCCAGAACCAGTACCCTATCTATACGGCGAAAAATCCCCACTGAGATAACGATACGGGTTGTGAAAAGTGATCATGTATAATACATAGGCGTAGTAATAAAGAACTGACTAGATGACTCTTCTCAAAATATCACGACCGACACCTTGAAAAATTAAATATGGCGTCAGAGATAAGAAACAACTGCATGGTTTGGTCAAGCTAATGGTGAAAATGGAGGGTCCGCTTGATCATGATCAAAATGCGCAGATATCTCATCTCATCATCATGTGCCATACCGGTTGGCATAGGCGATCATGACCCTGCACAAACTTCTATCTACAGTGCATCGCATCAGTTCTGTTGTTGACTGTTTTCCATGCCATGACACCAAGCTATCCAGTATTTCTCTCTCTGTCGTCCGCGGTCTATCTTTCCTTTTATTTTGCCAGTTGTAACCAAGCATTCCAACTTTCCTCTTCTCATGATGTGCCCGAAAAATGTTAATTGCTTCTTTCTGATGCTTTTTAAGAGCTCCCTTTTTGTGTTGGCCTCTTTGAGAACTTCCTCATTGGTCATTTTAGCTGTCCAGGGAACTTTCAACATTCTTCTGAGAAAACCCATCTCTGTGGCCTCTAATCGTCTTTTCATTTGTTTGTCTACTGTCCACGATTCGCATTCATATGCCAGAATTGGTTCTATATAACACCGATGAACTTTCTTTCTCATTTTTATTGACATAGATTTGTTGCATAAGATATTTTCATTTTCTGAAATGCTATTTTGGCCTAAGCTATTCTGCTTTTATTTCTGTGGTGCATCTCCCATCTGATGTTATTATTGTGCCCACGTATTTGAAATGTTGCACTTGTTTCTGATTTGTCTCGTTTATTTTTATGCTGCATGATGGTGATGATTGTTTCTTCGATATAACCATTACTTCTGATTTCTTACTATTCAGACTGAGACCTTTCTTGAAGCTTTCTTTTACTATTATGTCTATCATTTCTTGTAGTTCGTTCTCTGTCTCTGCTATTAAGACTGTGTCATCCGCATATCGCAGATTATTTATGTTGTGACCGTTGACTTCAATTCCCTTTTTGTCTACTATTAATCTCATAATATATTCGCTTTTAAATGAACACAAATCCGGTGACAGAACACAGCCTTGTCTGACTCCTTGTTTTATAAATTGGAATTGTCCTGTTTGATTGTTAATTCGTATAGCTACTGTTTGTTGCCAGTACTTGTTTTTTTATGATTCGCAGATCCTTGCCATCAATGTTTAATTTCTCCAGCATATTGATTATATCCACATGCTTTACTTTGTCAAATGTTTTCGTTTAGTCTATAAAGCACATACATATATCTTTCTTTACCTCTATAGATCTTTCTATCAATGTTCTTAAGATGTATATTGCATTATTGATGCCCTTTCCTTCCACAAATACACATTGTTCCTCACTTATTTCGGTTTTATTTTGTTCCTCACACGTTTCATGATTATTGTTAGTAATATTTTAGTCATATGGCTCATGAGACTAATAGTGCAATGGTCTTCACAATCAGTGGCGCCTGACTTCTTCGGTATGTCTACAACGATAGATTTGAGTAGATCTTTGGGTATGTGTCCAGTGTTATATATGTCATTGAGTAATTTTGTTATGACTTGTACTCCCAGCTCTCCTAATGCATTTATTTCTTCGATTGTTATATTGTCAGGACCTGGAGCTTTGCCTCTTTTCATGTGTTGAATTGCGTCCTCCACTTCACTCTGCATGATTGGTGGTCCTGTGTCTTCATTTGAATTGTTTAATTCTGGTCTTTCATCATCATAGAGTTGACTGATATATTCTGTCAATCTTTCCATTGTCTTCTCTTGTCCCATTATTATATTTCCTTCCTTTGATTTCACACATCCTGAAACTTTGACTTCTTTTCTTCCTGTGAATTCATTTAACTGATTGTGCATAAATTTTGAGTCCTTCTTTTGTTTTTACATTCCTTCACATTTCTGTTTTAACCATCCTTCCTATGCTTTTCTGCACTTGTTTTTGATCTCTTTGTGCAAAATTGTGTATGTCCGTTCTTCTTTATTATGTTTTCTTCTTTCGACCATTAGTTGTAATATTTCTTATGTCATCAATTTCTTTTTCTTTATTCTTTTAGTCATTGGTATTACTTCTTTTGATGTTTGTTGAATCGATTGTTTGAGCATTTCCCACTGCTCCGGATGTCCTATATTTTCTCACTAGCGTTATATCTATTTTGTACTATCGTGCTGTACTTATTATTCATCTGTTGATCTACTCTTAACATATCTAGTTCAAATTTTACATTTCTTGGTGACTTCTGTGCCTTCCGCAGTTTTATTCTTATCTTTCCAACTACTGGTACATGGTAGTATTGGTACATTGCAGAACAAGTGGAGCAATACCGGGCCAACACATTGGAGGAGAAGAAGTAGAACAATTAATAAGAAATGATGGTTAGGCACCTAATAATATGTGAGTCAATTTGGGCTTTTTCGTACCTGCAGCTGAACGGTGATTTAATGAATTGTAAAGCCAACAAGTAGATTACTTGTTTGTTTATCAATAGACAAGCGCCGTAACTTCTTTTAAAAGGGGTAACATGTGTAAGTTATTTGAGAAGAAAAACTTAACTTTTGATCTTTGGTAACCAAACTTGCAATTAACGATTACATTTTATTAATTAAAAAAAAATTAGCTGAGCTTCAAACGCTTGGAAAACTAATAAAGAAAGAGATTTCGCTGAAATACAAATGACACGGGCGACGCCATTTCTTAAGAGTTTCTAATATTAGCAACAGTGGGCGGAAACACATATGTACGAAAAGTTTGCTATTAAAATACGTTTACTTCCTCCTTACGCTCTCACCTTTATTCTCCTTCCGATTCTGCAATCGTCCGGCGATATGAGACACGTATTCATCCTGCGCTAAAGAGGGCGTTAAATTGACGCAGTTGTGTTTTCTTGTAACTTAACAGTAAGCTTAGGGTGTCCGGTTAGCGCAATCAATAGGCGGTTGGCTTACACGGCAACAGTCGGGGTTCGTAATCCTGGCGAGGACACCTGGGTTTTACTAATTCCCTAAAAATTAGTAGGAGCCGCGATAGCTCAGTGGTTAGTGAACTGGACTACTACGGACAAGGGGTAGGGTTCGATCCCAACCGAGGGCTCCGGTTCACCCAGCCTTAAATGTGGTACCGGATTTTTCTGGGAAAGTAAAAGCAGACGGGCGTAATACGACCACATTACCCAAATCATGTGCTGAAGGTCTGTAAAATATAGGGTCACTAACACCATATTTCCCTATACGCCACTTGGCGTGAGGGGGGACTTTACTTACTTTTTTAACAGTAAGCTTCGATGTCTGCATCCTTTAAGTCCAAGACATTCTATAAGCCACGAGGCACATTTCTAAACTTTAAGCACGATCGAAGCTTGCTTCACTTACAAGCACTTCAACATTTGACGTGGTGATAACGACACACCATTTCTTTGTTCAAAGATTAATATCTCTACTGCTACGTCAAGACCTTATTTTAGAGTCGCAAAAGTGAGTAAGCTTGAATATTGAACACGTTTACATTTCTGCCAAATCTGTAAGTGAATTTAGTATATAAATAAAAGAAAATGTGTAATTTCAATCAGAACAAAAATTCATTTATTTTTACAAACAGCCTCTTGTTTCTTTCAATAATTGAATTAATTTTGCAAACATCCGAGTTTAAGTAAAATTATTATTTATTGCATTAAATATTAGTACTAAACTTGGAGGCTACAAAGAGCATCTAAAATAACTATACAGTTATATTCTATAAACTAGAAGTACGATATAGTCCACGTCGTTCTAAAACGAGAATAGTCTAAAATGAAAAGACCGACTTCGATAGCTTTTAATACAAATTTCGTTGTTTGTGTGGTAAGTTTGTATCGTGAATACTTGATGTTGTTTGAAATGTTAGGTGCAAAATATCGACGTTTTATTTATTCACGTTTACACATCAACTATCACATCGACAGAAGCAGGTGTAAATCATGATTAACAATATCTTTAGTTTACATGATACTTGCCATTATTTATAAACTACATGATACTTGGCATCATCAACATCATTTATAGACCACATGATACTTGACATCATCATCATTTATAGACCACATAATACATTACATCATCAACATCATTAATAGACTACATGGTACTTGACATTATCATTTATAAACTACATGATACTTGCCATTATTTATAAACTACATGATACTTGGCATCATCAACATCATTTATAGACCACATGATACTAGACATCATCATCATTTATAGACCACATAATACATTACATCATCAACATCATTAATGGACTACATGGTACTTGACATTATCATTTATAAACTACATGATACTTGACATCAACATCATTTTATAGACTACATGATATTCGACCAATTCTGACCTATGGAAGTGAATCATGGACAGTAGACAAACAAATGAAAAGACGATTAGTGGCCACAGAGATGGGATTTCTCAGAAGAATGTTGCAAGTTTCCTGTACAGCTAAAAAGACCAATGAGGAAGTTCTCAAAGAGGCCAGCACAAAAAGGGAGCTCCTAAAAAACATCAGAAAGAAGCAATTAACATTTTTCGGGCACATAATGAGAAGAGGAAAGTTGGAATACTTGGTTACAACTGGCAAAATAAAAGGAAAGAGAAATCGCGGACGGCAAAGAGAGAAAATACTGGATAGCTTGGTGTCATGGCATGGAAAACAGTCAACAACAGAACTGATACGATGCACTGTAGATCGTGGATGGACATGATCACCTACGCGAACCAGTAAGGCACATGATGATGATGATGATATTCGACATCATCAACATCATTTGTAGACTTCGTGATATTTGACATCAACATCATTTATAGACCACGTGCTACTTTTCATCATCAACATCATTTATAAACTACATGATACTCGACATCATTATAATTGTAGACTACATGATACTTGACATCATTATAATTGTAGACTACATGATACTTGACATAATAATTGTAGACTACATGATACTTGACAAAATAATTGTAGACTACATGACACTTGACATAATAATTGTAGACTACATGATACTTGACATAATAATTGTAGACTACATGATACTTGACATAATAATTGTAGACTACATGATACTTGACATAATAATTGTAGACTACATGATACTTGACATCAAAAAATTGTAGACTACATGATACTTGACATCATTACAATTGTAGACTACATGATACTTGACATCATAATTATAGACTACATGATACTTGACATCATAATTATAGACTACATGATACTTGACATCATAATCATTTATAGACCACATGAAACTTGACAGCAAAATTCGAATGCCAGGTAATCTCTCTATGACAAATGATGAATATGGTGTTGGTGTCCTCATACAAATTTCATATTAGAATGAACATATGTGTATGTGATATGTTAAATGGCTAAACCACTGAAAAGGCGATTCGACGACACTATGGTGGAATGTCTCAGATCAATTTTGATATTTCCCTTGACAACCAATTTGACAAAAGAGGATCTTCTCAAACAATAACAACACAACGGAACAACACTCGACCCAAAAAAGAGCTCTTCTAAAAAAACATTCTAAAGGAACAACTGGCATTTTGAAGGTCTGTAAAATATAGGGTCACTAACACCATATTTCACTATACGCCACTTGGCGTGACGGGGGGTACTTTACTTTTACTTTACTAACTGGCATTTTCTTAGATATAATAAGCAGTTGCAATACTTGGTTGCAACTGGCGAAATACAGTAAATGAGAGTTTGTGGACTAGAAAGAGATACGTTATTAGATAACATGGTGTCGTGACATATAAACAGTCGAACAACAAAATTTCTACGATGCACTGAAGAACAGATCTGTGAAAGGACATCAGTGAACGTCACCTGGTACAGTGCATGATTAAGATGGTACATATCATGCTAATCCGTCTTACTTTCCTTGAAAACATTTATTTTATCCATTTTCAAATACAGGATTAAACCAGAAAAAAATTATATTTGATGAAAATGAAAAAAAAAAACAGACATTATTCAGAAATAAATCCAAATCTCTGGTCAGTAGAAAGAAAATACCAGTCTCTTTCTGATTTGTAAAGAATAAACGCGTGCATAATCACACAAAACAAATCGAACAAAGAGATGTATGTTGCAAATATTATTTAAAATGTGTGTTTATGATAATAAAAAAATGCTTATATCAATCAGCTTTCATTATGATTTTAAAAATTAATTAACATTTAATTGCTTATGCAATCAGCACAACACACACGATATTTCCCCATAGAAAACCTCACTAACTTATTTTAGAGGGTGGTTGTAAAGCCATGCTGGTGGCCAGGTAAAAAGTGGTCGAAGTTAGGAATTCAAACTCCTGAAAACCTGGTCAGTGGTCAAGTTTAAATACCACGTTACCATCACTGATGTAATTGTGTTTAAAAACGTGTTGTATTTATTTATTTATCAATCACAACAATCATAAAATTATGATTGGCATTAATTTAACAATAGCAACATTGTGTGTTACAATGAAGGAAAACTAGCATTATATTTTATTTTGCAATATCACAAAGAGTTGTCTTCAATGTTATTTCTGTGTCTTGGAGAGAAATTTACTTAAAGCCAAGATTTTGTTTCTTCTAAATAGCTGACGCTCTATCTGGGAATTGTTTCTGGCCGGGCTATTGATGAGATAATTTCAAATTCCTCAACTGCTGTTACCAGGTTTGATCTCATGGGAGACACAGAAGGAACTGACAATCATCGTGAGCGAGACATGATGTTAACTTTGGAAGTAAACAACGATCTTTATGTAAGTCATTACAATATTTTTAATGTATAGTGTTTTGTTTGTTATTGCTTTTTTGTTGTTTTTTGTTGTTCTTATGGTCATCATAACTGCACACTGGACGAAACCATAGGTGCCCCGATATCCCCTCCGAGAATCTCGAAAAAATCCGAGAATCTCAACCCACGTGAACGAACTCCTAGCACGGCCTGGGATACACGGTGCGGGCAGATTTTTGCTGACAATATTGCCCTGGTAGCAGCCATATTTATGCCCTAGTCTTTTGGATGTTATCTGCCAAGGGATCTTTAACGTGCGCGGGTGCAGACGGGACCTCAATGTTTATTACCGTTATTCGAGAAGGCTACACATTGAATCTCACTACCCCCAGAGATCAGGGGAGGGTACCGTCATTAAGGAACCACGGATTAAGTTCTCTATTTAAAACCAAATAAACACCGCTTCTGTTGGACTTTGAACCCGAGTCCTTCCTGTTCTGAGGCCGATATATATATATATATATAAGTATATAATTGTATACAATGATTCATAATAATAATAATATTGCTGCTGTACGCGAATGATTTAGACATCTCATCACACACGGCTAAACTATGACGTCATTATTCCGGTAAATATTACCTTGTACACGATGTAAGCTCAATACACTTCAGTCAGATATCTCTAGCTCATAGTTCTTTATCTAATTTATTATAATCTACCATACTCACTTAATCCAATTTATAAAAAGCATTGTCGCACCTGATACATTCTTGACTATTAATTATTCCACAACCTAAAGTTCTTATAAAACTATACACCGACTTTCTTTGTCTATGCTAATAATATTCGATCTTTGACATGTCTGTCTGATCTGTTTAGTGAATATCTAACTACATCTTGAAGACTTTCGATCGATTTCAAAAACCGTCTCTCCGTTTAATATTCAACTTGATTTCTCACTGTCTTCATTCTAGCGCTATTTGACAATGACTGTACTCCTTCATTGTCCAATCTTACGTTCCCCTGTGCATTTGTTCGCGTGAATAATCAACTAAACATTGTCTTTGGTTCACTTTTCATGCCGGTATTTCTGAATCCAACTCATTGAACTAAAGATTATAGTGAACCATTTCATTGTTTACTAACTTTGTGTTCACTCTCATCAGACTCAAAATAATATCTTGATGCGTACAGCTTTCCTCACTACTCATAGCATATGAGGTGGGCAGTGAAACACTTCCACATTATGCTGAATATATAATATGGTCTTCCTGGGTTTAAGGCAGATGAAAGCATCTGTTGTTGATCATCGATTGAATTTACCGAACAGTCTTTGTTATGGCAGATTTGAAATTAAAACTCTTTACTCTTTAATCTTCAGGGTCATTTCATTTTCTCAACATAATTTAACAACACATATTTCAGTAACGATTTGCATTTCTGACATTATTCTTTAATAACAAACGTTGTAAACATTTTAAAATACAAGCATGTGTAAGATGGACGGGGAATTATTTCCAGAATTAATATAGATAAACATGAATCTACACACGAAATGTACATTCTATAAATGAGGAATATAATGAAAACTCTTGAGTCTCTGGGTTCATCTAAATTTTCTCAACATGATGTGACAGAAAATATTTGAGTAACGATTTACCACCACAATTGCAACAATCGTTGTTTGTGTTTGATTGTTAGAGGACGTTTCTTTTGGACTTCAGAGGAGCTAAACAAATCTTTCCAAAGTATGTAACTTTTAGCTTAAGATTTTAACGAGTAAGATGACGTAAAGTGCAAAGTATTTGAATATCTAATTTTTTCTCAAGATTTGCTGAATTTGCGGATTCGAATGTCTCATCGGCAATAAAAAAATATATGCTATCATTTATCAATTCATTTATAAAAGAGGTTTACCAACAATGTATACGCCCAAATTTAGAATATGTATCGTCAGCATGGTGCTCAGCACCAAACACCAACACTGCACGAGCTGCATAAAGTACAAAACAGGCACTTAGGGTCATGACAGGAGCAATGAAATCAACACCAATATTGCAGATGGAGAAATTGTGGCGGATACCAGAATTATACTGCAAGATTTATAAAAGACAGTAACATTTATACAGAAAACGACATTGCAGATATAGACAATACTTCAGGCGAACGAAAGATAGATAGATAAAAGAGGTTTTCAGACATTCTATTTTAATCAAGTCTTTTTCATAAACTTGTTGTTACATTGAAATGTTACCTTACAGTGCTAGAAAACAGTATCACGTGGGAGAGTACTGTGAAGGGTACCATTCATCTTCCATGTAATTATATGCTGGTTTGTTTTTATAAAATGTGTTTCATACTTGGTTCAGTTTTCACACTCTTGATGTCGGCCTTCAGACATTGATTGAATTAATATTTTAAAGTTCTAATTTTATTTATCACTACAGAAGTATGCAGGAACGATAACAACATTGATGACTGAACAACTGTAAATCATTAATAAGAGATATTCCAATAACATTTTTTATGAGAGAAATAATAATGTAAGCTTTGTTAATAATAGTAAAATATAATTTATATGTTACATAAATGGAACACACACACACCATTTGAGCTAAAAGAAATAACTGTAACACTTCATTTATATTTTCATATGAGGAATCAAAGAGACCAGTTTCGAGTCCGGCGAAAGAAACTAGTCTATTTAAATTTTTAAAAACTGTTCTTTTACCAGCGTTTCATTTTTTGGATAACGAGGTCAGTAACTTCTTATTTTCTCATAACAAGAGCCGCTAAACATTTACAGCTGATAGAAGCTGGAAGATGGTAGGTCGAGAATCAAGCAAATTAAAATATAATTTTACTTTGTTGAAATAAAAGCAGATCGAAATACGAAATCTTGCAGCGATAGACGATGCACATGAGTGGCACACGAAAACATTGTTAATGATACTAGACCACAGTTATGTCGTACAAATTAATCAGCTGTCTATAAACATTCATTTTTGATTTTCAGGACAAACAGAATGATTTCAAGCCAGAAAACTACAAATCTTCTTCCAGAATGAAAAGAAAAGCAATATCTGATCTATCTAAACGATGGACCAACAAGACAATCCCTTACAGTTTTGAGAACTCTACCTTCAGTGATAAAGAAAAGAATCTAATATATCAGGCCATAAAGGAGTGGGAAGACAACACATGCATTACCTTCAGAAATGCCAAAAGTGATGATTCCAATTTTCTTAATTTTGAAGGCAGAGTTGGTTGCTGGTCCAATTCCGTTGGAATGAAGACAGGGAAGCAAGTAATTTCTTTGGGGAAGGGTGTCGAATAAAAGAAATTATTCTTCATGAAATTGGACATGCTGTCGGGTTTTACCATGAGCAGAGTCGTCCAGATAGAGACCGTTACGTAATTATAAAGAATGAGAACATAATACAAGATTATTTACGACCTAATTTTGACAAAGAATTAAATTCATCAACATACGGTCTCCCATACGATTACTTAAGTCTCATGCATTATCCTGACACGGCATTCTCTGTAAATGAAAACATGACGATAGAGACGATTAACAAGTCATTTCAAGACAAGATTGGAAAAGTGAAAGAACTAAGTTATTATGATATCAAACTTGCCAATTTGATGTACAACTGTAGTGAAGAGTGTAGTTCAAAAGTGGCGTGTCCTAAAGAGGGGTTCCTGGGAAAAGATTGCAAGTGTTGGTGTCCAGGTAATCCAGTTAAAGAGTGTGATGATTCTAGAAGTACAGAACGTCCGTCGGTGGAAATATCTACAAGACCCACTAATAAACCGAACACAGCGGTTTGGGAAAATGTATATGAAGATTTGTACTACTATTAGAGATTTAAAAAATGAAACCGTGAATATAACAACGGCTTGTTGTGTTATGCTGCAGACAGGATTGTGGATACAGAATTTCATGACGTCGGATTCATCAATAGGTGACGTAATTTCAAAAATATTGTTCAGGTTACTACACAGCGACTTTATAAACACACTGTACAATCGATTATATTATGAACACATTTATCCAAGACACTTTCTCCACTTTAGGGTCTGTACAAATCTATCCATATTTATTCAAATATTTGTTCATTTCACCTCCACAACCACATGACGTCAATGAATCATTACATCACAATCTACAGACGCAACTATTCTCTTCCATTTTTCTTTCTCTCGTTGCGATATGTGAATTATGACGTGGAAACTGCTCATTCCTTATATCGTCATTTGTGTTTTATCTTTCTACCTCTGTGTCTTATTCCTTTCACGGACGTTGAACGGTGGTATTTTTGTTTTAAATCAAACCTATTCGAGTGACATTGCCATCTCAGCTTTCGTTTCTTTACCGTGATAGACGATCACTGTACTAATTATTACTTGTCGAATTCAGTGATAGTTCTCTTTATTGGTAATTTGGTCTAAATATTATGAAAAGCATTTAATCTCAAGTGTTTGAATTTTTCGGTGCAATTCTTTTGTAAAGCCCTGTTTCTTAAACATTCAAGATGATGGCTGAAAAGAAGGGTTCCAGTAATCTAGTTTTAAATTTGTGCTGTGATCTCTGTCTCTTGCTCTCTATATAATTCACATCGTTGTAGGACATGTTCTGGTATCTGGAGACGTGCCGTGCTTGTACTATGAGGTAAGTTTAAAACTTGCTTCCTGTGGAGTTTGGTGTTCATCTATATTTCTATCTTTATTTCTTCTTTAACTACAGCTTTTTCAGCGTCGTGTCGCAGAGAATGTGTATTGTGTAATTGTCTGGCTTTCACTACACACACAACCACACACATACACATAGAGAGAGAGAGAGAGAGAGAGAGAGAGAGAGAGAGAGAGGATTTTAATTCTTTAAAGAAATTTTAACGAAACTCCATACCATCATCTAACCCCCCCCCCCCCAAAAAAAAAAAAAAAAAAAGAAGTAAATTGTAATTTATCGTGGCTGTGAAACTCCTGTGTACTTGTTACAGTTGGCAATTAGATATTATTGATATATCCGTAAAACCCATTTTTTCTCAGCGATTAAGCCCACTTTGTAAGTCAGCCACCATCCACATCAAAACTTACACTACCTCTCTCAATGTATACAATCTACTTTGGTAATAAACACTATTTCTATTAATATTTCTGTTTACTTATTTATTTACCAGTTTGTATTTATTTGTTAATGTTGGTGTGAATGAACTTACAAATACAATACATTATAAAGAAATAATTTGTATAAAAATCGTCCTCGAGAGTGTATGTGTAATAAAAATATAGACTAGGATTGAATAAATCACACAATGGGAGATAGAGAAATAGCATGGAGATAGTCTAGTAGTTTCCCATAACTCAGTAGGTTTTAGCAGTAAAAGAACTGTAAAGCATTTACAGAAACAAACATAGAAGACTAACATTAGCAAGTTTTTGAGAATGGACAACGTTAGCTGTTATATCAAAGGTGGCGGAATAGATGTTAAATTTGACTTGACCGTCACATGTTCAGAAATTAGGTTGATAAATAAACTCAGGGGCAGGTTCAGTTTTTGAGAGATGATGTCACTCTTAGGGTTCATGTTATTATTTGTATAATATTTTAAACTCTGAGGTTAACTAAATATCAAGATGGAGTTTTGTTTTGCAAAATTGGACACAAAAGTAATCTAGAGTTGATTGAGATTTTTCAGCAATGATGAGAGCAACGATATGGAGATGGCATGGAACTCGATAAAAGTACGTATTGTGTTATTTTTCTATGAAGTAGTATACCATGTTAGGCAGCCTTCAATGCGTACACTCGTGACAGTTTTATACAGCAGTAATACGCTCAGGTAAACATTTATAACTTGAAACGTCGCGATATCCGAATTACAAATCCTACAGGTAATTGAAAACTAGAATTGCTGCAAGTTTACCTTTTCATGTTGTGGCTATTAACAATGACAATACAAATCTAACAAAGTCAGAGCTTCCGAATATTTGGTATGTTACGATTCTCTAGTTTCATCGGATGAGTTGGTTGAATACCTGGACATTGTTATTAGAAAAGAAAAACGCACTAAAGACACGTCACAAGATGATGATGAAAAGTATATGAATGAATAAAGCGGAGAGTTTAAGAAGATGGCTTTAAATATTGATTTTTTTAATGGTGAGATTTTGTTCTGTGCCTGAAGTGATACATTAAACAATATTACATTTTTCTTTCTTGAGTACACATCTAGCAAAACATCACTAACACAAAACGATAATTCAATTCTACCAATCAAGTAACCTTCAATTAACGCAAAATCAAACCACTCCTATTTGTTCCAGGTAGACAGCAAAATAGGAAGTCGGTATTTTGTTTCTCACACAGTCGCTATTATATAAGTAAGGATTCCCTTTACACCTTAAGACGATCGGAGAATATGGTGTTTATGCCAATATTATTCAGTGACTAACGGCACATAGAAGAACATATAAGAGAAGCAAAGTTGGCAGCCATAGACTCGTTAGATACGATTAAACATCTCGCCCAGAATATATACCCAGAGATGGGTGGCGAAAAACACTACAAGTCCTATGTGACGTCTAACGATCGCTCTACTTTCACTTTAAAAATTCGCTGAACCCATCTTCAGCAAAAACAGATTTCTAGTAATAATTTTCAAAGACTTAGTTATCAAAGAAAATGTGTTTGTTTGAAAAGAAAATCACTACATCTCGGAAATAAATCACTGAACCTGGATTACATTTAGCGTGCCCTGTCCATCGGCATCATTATTGCGTATTTCTTTGTCCGTAGTGATTTTCTAGTACATTCTCATTGTTCTAATATACTAAATTTGTCCTGCCATTTCCATCCTTTTATTCTTTCATCGATAAGTCGACGCGTGCATCATCGTTGCTGTCTTTTTCAATTGCCTCTATATTTGAGATCATTTTGCTTCTGTCCTAGAGAGGAGACCACAGCCAGTAATAACCTCTGGCTCGGGGGCCTCGGTAGCATATTTGAGAGAACTGCTCGACTAGGCTACTAACGTTCGGACAACCTGTGTTCGATTCCCGCTGGAACCAGTGTGATCTGTACTCGTGGTTGGAAAAAGAAATACCCCCGCGGTCCATCCAGCCGCTGGCAGAAATAAGTACCATGATAGAAGTACTCTTGGAAGGTGAGGAATGCCGCCTCGCATCTTGAGTTTCAATGGTTGAAGCGACACTACCCAGAAGTCTACGAACACTTCTGGATAAACGGGGAGCACATATCGCTGAAAACACGCGTGCTTGGACGCCGATTCAAGTCTCGTACTTTACAATACTATTGACCTTTCGAGCCGTAACCGGCCCATAGGGCGTAGACCAAGAATGAATTTTTGTTGTAGCAGTTTTCTTTTAAAGATATTTCATCAAATCTCGCCATCTGTCTCTGTTCTGTGCAAGCAGTTCTATCTCATTGAGGGAGCCGATTCCTTCTGCTCTTGCCTCTCTCATCAATGCTCTTCTCATTGTCTCCCTGGGTCTTCCTCTTTTTTTCTTTTACCTGCTGTTTCCCATAAGAGGGCTTGCTTTGCTATTCGATTATTATCTCTTCTCATCACATGTCCAACGTATCTATCTATCTTTCGTTCGCCTGAAGTATTGTCTATATCTGCAATGTCGTTTCCTGTATAAATTTTACTTTCTTTTGTAATTCTTGCAGTGGCCCCTATAGTTTTGTCTGTAGTGTTGTATCTATGGGCCAATGGATTTTCCTCAGTCTACTATATTCAGTGCAGTCTTGAAGTATGTGTTCAGCAGTCTGGGGTGCCTGTCCACATGTACAAGTAGTTGATGTGCCGATCTTGAATTTTGTATACATGTGACTATGGAGTCGATTGTGTCCTGTTCTTAGGCGTATAATGATAACTTGTTCATATCTATTCATATTATGAAAGGCATCCTGATTTGGGGCTTGTGGTCCTCTGATTGATTTGATTATCTGTTTCTTATGATGGTATGTAACTGGTGTATCTAGTTGTGTGCCTGTTGAACCTTCCTTTGCCAACTGATCTGCTTTCTCATTTCCTGGCATTCCACAGTGAGACGGGATCCACTGCAGGGCAACCCTGTGGTGCTTGCAGAGTTCAGTCAATAAGGTCTGCAGATGTGGTAATTTTCTGGATTGTAGTGCCTGGAGTACTGATCTTGCATCTGTCAAAAACACTACAGGCTGTGGGCTAAGATTACTGTTCAGCAGTTTTTCTATTGCCAACTTTATTGCTTGTATTTCCGCATCATAATTGTGACAATATTTCCCTGTTGCTATTTTATTCATATCCCTAGTGTTATTTGGGTACTATATATGCACCTGCTCCCCCATTCTTTACTGCATTCTGTGCTGATCCATCTGTGTACACACTAATCCATAGGTCTTGTGGGTATTCTTCATCCAGGAAACTGAGAGCTATTGTTTTTCGCTGTAGACTATTTTGTTCCTCTTTGTCAACTATTCCTTTCACTTCTGTCCGTATTTGAACTGATAATCCTGATTCATCTGTCCAGGGAGTCTGTTCTGGTATGGGCAGAAGGGGTTTAACAACTCTTGGCATGTCTGGTGTTTGTCTACTAATAAGCTTGGCTTGGTGGATAAAGCTGCTTCTCTTAAGTCGTCCCAATGCAAGATTTTGGAATCTGTCCTTCATTGGATGTCTCGGCATGCATACAAATTTTTCTGCCTGTATCAGCACCTTTGTGTCTCTCCGTTCTCTCAGTGCTGGTATCCTCCACAATTTCTCCATCTCCAATATTGGTGTTGATTTCATTGCTCTTGTGATGACCCTAAGTGCCTGGTTTTGTACTTTATCCAGTTCTTGCAATGTGGTGTTTGATGCTGAGCACCATGCGGATGATCCATATTCTAAATGTGGGCGTATACACTGTTGGTAAACTTTACTGAGTATTTTCCCACTCGCACCCCATGTGGTTCCACACAACTTTCTTAGAATAGCCAATTTCCTCCTTGCTTTTAGGGTTGCCTTATTTATCTGCTGTTTCCAAGATAGTTTGTTATCAAATGTAACTCCGAGATATGTAGCTTGTATGTCTTCTTTCACAGGCTCATTGTTTATGTAGATGGCTCCTGCTTTTTGTTTTGGGGAGAGTATGAAAAGTGCAGTACTGCATTTGTCTGTATTGATGCTGATACACCATCTATTTGTCCATGAATTCCGTGCATTCATAGCTCTTTGTAGCCTCATCAAGGCCAGCTCCTTGTCGTGGGGATGGGGCTTAACAGTCACCAGGGACTGAAAACTAAGACTGGTCAGGCCTTCCTACAACCGAGCAAGACCACAGTCTGCTCTAGCAAGTTCAAGTGCTGAAGTCGGAGGCAACCAGCCAAAAGGCGCACAACAATCAGGATGCCACGCACTCAACGCATATGGAAGTCCAACGTATGACAATCGTCTTTTCTTTATTACTGAAGATATTAGTGGTTGATTGGCGATTTCTCTAATTTCCTCGTTTGTTTTGAATTCGTTCCATGCTATACCAAGTATTTTCCCTAGACATTTATTTTCGAATGCGTTCAACTTTGTTTCTATATCTCTTGTTGTTTTCCAGCTTTCACACGCATACGTAAGGGTTGATAGTACATTTTATTTGAATAGCCTAAGTTTTGTGTTTGTGCTGATGAGTTTTGATTTCCACAACTTTACAAGGCTTCTGAAAGACATTGCTGCTTTAGCCATTCTGATTCTAATTTCTTTGCTCGTATCCCCTTCTCGATCAATGTGACTTCCAAGATAGATAAAGTGATCGATCTCTTCTACTGGTTTGTCTTCCATGTATATTTTGTCACTTGTTGGAATTAAACTTTTCATGACATTAGTCTTTCATGATTGACCTCAAGCCCAATTTTGCTGGCTATTGATGATAGTTCATTTGTGTTTTCCTACATCGTTTTTATCTGACTGCTGATGAGAACTATGTCATCAGCAAAGTCGAGGTCCTCCAAATGGTCTCCTTGTATCCATTCGATACCTTTATTACCAGTGCAGCATTTCTTCATTATGAAGTCCATAACAATTCCAAATAACAAGGGCGATAAAATACATCCTTGTCTAACCCCAGTTTCTATTGGGAAACATTCGCTCAGTCCTTCCTCTGTTCGAACTGCACATGTGTAACCATCATACATGTCTTTGATAATATTTATGATTTTTTATGGTAAACCATATTGCTTCAGAATTTTCCACAAAGAATCTCTATGAATACTATCAAATGCTTTTTTGAAGTCGATGAAGTTAAGTACAAAAGGTTTTTGCTTTACTTTACAATTACTTTACCTTTAATTTCTGCCTGCTCCTACAGCTCCCTCTATCACTTGATCGCAAAGCTTCATGTATCTGCCTGATCGGGGAGAGGGCCTAAACGGCTATTTTTCTGATCTAAAGGTTTAACTTAGACTAGGAGGGAATGAGTCTTTTTTCTCTTGATACAACATGATACGCTATCCAGCTACCAGACCTCACATACTTCTCAACAATTATAACTTGATTTTCCCGTTATGCTATATTGTTACATCTTCTATCAGCGATTTGGACAAAGAAAATCAGGTTAACAGACAAGAAATGCTTAAAATATGACCCTTAAGTGTGGAGTGACATAGGCGAGATTACCATTGGTAGTTTTGTGATTAAGCTCTGGATGTTTAATGAAAGGACGCTTCGAGAGGGACACGGATTATCTGAGCGAAGTCGATCTGGCAAGATGAATAGATAGCTCTAGTCTGTTCAAAAACTCATGCCTTCCTTCAAAATGCTACAAATGTTTGATTTTAATTGTTTACATTTTGTATGCAAATTGTTTATTGTCATGGCGTTATATAAAAAAAAAATGTTGGAAACAAATAGATGGTTTTAATTTTGTCCTATTTGCAGTGCATTAAACCAAATACGTATAATGATACTTGTCAAATAGAATATTTACAGTTTCTACTGGTAAACAAGACACGGGTTTTAAAAAAAAAATAAAAAAAAAAAAAATTGCACGGATATCTCGCACTGTCTTTTCTAACCACATCGCACTTCTATTAGAAAATGTCTGCGGGTTCGAAATCATTTCAAAAGGGGTAGAAAAACGTTTTGTAACTGGGTACATTTTAGAAATAATCTAAAGATGATATTCGTTACACTTCTAATTATCGCAATGGATTTTTATCATTATTATACAGAGAGATTAAACCAGCAGTTTTTATCATTCTTTTACAAACCGTAAGAAAAAAACAATGAATATTTTGTGGTTAAGTAAACGCTCATTTTTATCTCTGGGTCCAAGAATTTGAACATTTATTTTCAATAAATACAGAACGAATCAGTAACACTAAGGAAATTGGAATTGTGGCTGAGAACGAACTTATTAAAGTTTCAAAATCTGTATGATAGAGAACTGAGGGTGTAGGCTTCACATTTAGAAAGTTTGCTGGCGGAAGAAACATTATTTGTGAGAAACCACATCAAAACTCATGGCCTAAAACTTCATCAAAAATCTCAGAAACTCCTGTACGGGTTATCGCGAATTTTGTGTCTGGTCTTACATTGTACACGATGATACAAATGAATCATTTATTTTAACGTAAGTAATACAATTTATTTAAAGTGCCTAGTTCATTTGATCCTTGTCAATGCAGAAATTATTGCGCACCTAAAAAATAAAATCGACAATAAGCTTAGAATTTTCTTGACTTTTGATAAGCCATTGACATATCATCAAAATTTGGGCAAACTGTTACAAATAGTAACTGGATAATATGCGTTGGTTACGTCTTGTAGGCTACATGTTTCTATGAAAGAATTATCAACGTCAGAAGGAAGCAAGTGTGTAAATAGTTAAATTAGAAATGATAGTGAATATTCTTTATGCTGAACAAACTATCATTGGTTATATTCAGTGTGGGAGTCAAATCTTCTGGATGATTGGTATGGTCATGAAAAAGACCTGTTTTACAATTTAATGTCAACATGCGGGCAAGGAAATTTATTTTGGGGCAAACTTCTTCAGAGTAATGATTATCATTCAGAATTAGACGAGTCTAACAGGTTGATTATTGCTTTCGGCTGAATAAACCACAAACAATCCTTCTTCCAATATTCCTCTTCTTCACGTAAGACATGATCTTTACGTTATTCCCAGCAATATACAGGGTGTTCGTAAAGTCGCAGTGCAGTGAATATTTCTAATATTCAGTAAATGACGTAATCATCATCTACGTACCACAATTTTGTAAACCACATTTATGAACAAACCGCTACTTCCTTTAAGGTTTTATTTACGTAAAGGACGGGCACTACGCTACTTTCACTGTCTCATTGCTTGAAGGAAATGGTGTGACGATTGAAAACAGGGTATTTCTGGTTGAGCATGTCTTTCGTAATGGCGGTAAATATACGGATGAGGTCATTAGACAATTCGTGAGGAAATTTCCAGACTCACAAGTCCCTCACCGAAATTCTGTTACAAAATTGATCAAAAAGTTTCGTGAAACCGGTAGTGTGGTAGATGCATACCGATCTGGAAGACCTTCAATTTCACAAGACCAAATTATGGAACTCCAAGACAGAATTACAATGAGTCCAAATGCATCTTTAAACCCGGTCGTGGTTAATGCTGAGGTCAACGGTCTCATCTGCAATAATACCGATGAGAAATATGCAGTCATCTGTACAGACGGATCTGTAAGACGACACGAAAGAAGTGCATGGGCATTTACAGCACGCTCAGCAGGCAGAATAGCCAAGGAAGACAGTGGTGCATACGCCATGACCACGAGTAGCATGACAATGGAGGTGATGGCAGTGACCAAGGCATTCAAATGGTTAGAGTCACAAGACTACATCCACGCATGTATA
Source organism: Megaustenia siamemsis (assembly GCA_032433765.1). Taxonomy (NCBI): domain Eukaryota; kingdom Metazoa; phylum Mollusca; class Gastropoda; order Stylommatophora; family Ariophantidae; genus Megaustenia; species Megaustenia siamemsis. The sequence goes on along the minus strand of JAVIAB010000156.1, from coordinate 62,027,230 downwards.
CTGAGTGATTCGATCAGCATGATAAAAAAAGTGGAGGCGGGCTTTGTACGCATGCAATGGGTAGAGTCGTTGCAGAAATCCAAAATACGTAAGGTCACCTTTGTCTATGTCCCTGGACATGCGGGAGTACGGGAAATGAGAGAGCGGACAGGTTGGCTAGCTGCGCTGTCGTTGAGGACGGGCAATATATATATATATATATATATATATATATATGCTATATATAAATCAAATTTTAAAGTGACGAACTTTGGTTGGTAACGAGAATAAAGACCATTGCTCAACACAACATGGTCTATCTATAATCTGGTATTGAATTTTTCCGAATTGAAAATGTCACAGCCTCTTTCGTCCTGCGTTACGTTTAAGCAGGCTAGCTATTTAACGATAACGATACGGCTTGTGAAAAGTGCTCATTTATAATAAAAAAATGTAGTAATAATGCACTGACTAGATGACTAACTCTTTACAAAATGATATCACGAAAGACTCATTGAAGAAATGAAAATGACGTAAAAGATAAGAAACAATTTCATGTTTGGTCAAGATAATTGTGATCAGAAAGTGACGGAAATAAAAAATGGCATCTCCACATGAGCTGGACCAAAATATCACAGCATGTCGTTATATTAGACACAACGCAAGTTACGCCCACGTAAAGACATTTTTTACAGAGCTACTGAATAAGTGGAGCAATCTATCTATCTATCTTTCGTTCGCCTGAAGCATTGTCTATATCTGCAATGTCGTTTCCTGTATAAATGTTACTGTCTTTTGTAATTCTTGCAGTGGCCCATATAGTTTTGTCTGTAGTGTTGTATCTATGGGCCAATGGATTTTCCTCAGTCTACTATATTCAGTGCAGTCTTGAAGTATGTGTTCAGCAGTCTGGGGCGCCTGTCCACATGTACAAGTAGTTGAGGTGCCGATCTTGAATTTTGTATACATGTGACTATGGAGTCGATTGTGTCCTGTTCTGAGACATATAATGATAACTTGTTCATATCTATTCATATTATAAAAGGCATCCTGATTTGGGGCTTGTGGTCCTCTGATTGATTTGATTATCTGTTTCTTATGATGGTATGTAACAGGTGTATCTAGTTGTGTGCCTGTTGAACCTTCCTTTGCCAACTGATCTGCTTTCTCATTTCCTGGTATTCCACAGTGAGATGGGATCCACTGCAGGGCAACCCTGTGGTGCTTGCAGAGTTCAGTCAATAAGGTCTGCAGATGTGGTAATTTTCTGGATTGTAGTGCCGGAGTACTGATCTTGCATCTGTCAAAAACACTACAGGCTGCGGGCTAAGATTAATGTTCAGCAGTTTTTCTATTGCTAACTTTATTGCTTGTATTTCTGCATCATAATTGTGACAATATTTCCCTGTTGCTATTTTATTCATATCCCTAGTGTTATTTGGGTATTCTATATATGCACCTGCTCCCCCATTTTTTACTGCATTCTGTGCTGATCCATCTGTATACACACGAATCCATAGGTCTTGTGGGTATTCTTCATCCAGGAAACTGAGAGTTATTGTTTTTCGCTGTAGACTATTCTGTTCCTCTTTATCAACTATTCCTTTCACTTCTGTCCGTATTTGAACTGATAATCCAGATTCCTCTGTCCAGGGAGTCTGTTCTGGTATGGGCAGTAGGGGGTTAACAGCTCTTGGCATGTCTGGTGTTTGTCTACTAATACGCTTGGCTTGGTGGATAAAACTGCTTCTCTTAAGTCGTCCCAATGCAAGATTTGGAATCGGTCCTTCATTGGATGTCTCGGCATGCAAGCAAATTTTTCTGCCTGTATCAGCACCTTTGTGTCCCTCCGTTCTCTCAGTGCTGGTATCCTCCACAATTTCTCCATCTCTAATATTGGTGTTGATTTCATTGCTCCTGTGATGACCCTAAGTGCCTGGTTTTGTACTTTATCCAGTTCTTGAAGTGTGGTGTTTGATGCTGAACACCATGCAGATGATCATATTCTAAATGTGGGCGTATACTCTGTTGGTAAACTTTACTGAGTATTTTCCCACTCGCACCCCACGTAGTTCCACACAGCTTTCTTAGAATAGCCAATTTTCTCCTTGCTTTTTGGGTTGCCTTATTTATCTGCTGTTTCCAAGATAGTTTGTTATCAAATGTAACTCCGAGATACGTAGCCTGTATGTCTTCTTTCACAGGCTCATTGTTTATATAGATGGCTCCTGCTTTTTGTTTTGGGGAAAGAGTGAAAAGTGTAGTACTGCATTTGTCTGTATTGATGCTGATACACCATCTATTTGTCCATGAATTCAGTGCATTCATAGCTCTTTGTAACAATTTGGAGGCCACTGTTGCATACTCCTCTGTGCACCACATTACAAGTCATCTGCATACATTGCCACTTTGATACCATGTGGTAGTTCAGTAACTAGGTCATTGATGTAGATCAGAAAAAGTGTTGGAGATAGTACCCCTCCCTGTGGAACGCCCTGGCGCAGTAAGACCTTCTTACTCTTAAGACCATCCAGTTGCACTCTGGCTCTCCTGTTATGCAGGTATGCTTTGACCCATTTGTACATCCTGCCATTTACTCATAATTTCTCAGTTTCTTCAAAAGCCCTTCCTTCCATACCTTATCAAATGCTTTCTTTAGGTCTATCCATGCTGCTAGTACCAGTTTCTTTTCTTGAAACGCATCCTCAATTTCCTGGGAAAGATAGGTTGCCTGATCTTCGGTAGAGTAACACTGTCTGTGGAGCAATAACCGGGCCCACACGTTGGAGGAGATGAAGTAGAATAAATAATAACAAATGATGGTTAGGCACCTATTAATGTTTGAGTCGATTAGGACCTGCAGCTAAACGGTGATTTAATAAAAAGTAAAACCAACCCACTATTTAATTGTTTATTTTTTAACGTGCAAGTACTGTAAATACTTTTTAAAAGGGATAACATTTGTAAGATATTTGAGAAGACAATTATTAATATAAAGGTTTGGTCTTTGCTAACTAAACTGGAAATTAACGATTACATAAAAATTCCAGCTGAACTTTAAACGCTTGGAAAACGCTCTGGTGACGTCATTTGTAAACAGTTTCTAATATTAGCAATTAATCTTTGTGTATGCATGTATGTGTTAGTCACCTCTAGTGACTCGGGCAGATGGTGCTCGTATACTTGGTAGGGCCGACCATCTAAGGGCAGAATACCCCAATAGAAAAGACAATCTGCTGCCTTGCATGAAAATTGCGGACAATCAAAGGCTAAGGAATGCAAACCTGAATAAAATGCTGGCTGAAATCGGATGCACTGGGCCACTGGCGCAGAACACAGTGCAACGTATTAACGGGTGTTCAATCAGAGTGGATCTGGCAGACTCTAATTGTGATGTTCTGTCTGTGGGGGCGACCAACACACTTAACCTGACAGCTGACTTCATGTGAGAGTCTGGAATCCTACTATGATTGAATCCTGATCGCGAGAGAGAGAGAGAGAGAGAGAGAGAGAGAGAGAGAGAGAGAGAGAGATTAGCAACAGTGGGCGGAAACACAAATGTACACAATGTTTGATATTGAATTCTTTTATTTTATTTTCCTTCTGCCTCGCGCTTCTTACCTTTGTCCTCCTTCATCTTCTGCCCTCTAACTACCTACCTACCTACATACCTACCTATCTACCTACCTGCATACCTACCTACCTACCTATCTACCTACCTACATAAATACCTATCTACCCTCCTGTTTGTATCTACCTGTCTGTTCGTCTTTAATCTATCTATCTATCTATCTATCTATCTATCTATCTATCTATCTATCTATCTATCTATCTATCTATCTATCTATCTATCTATCTATCTATCTATCTATCTATCTATCTATCTATCTATCTATCTATCTATCTATCTATCTATCTATCTATCTATCTATCTATCTATCTATCTATCTATCTATCTATCTATCTATCTATCTATCTATCTATCTATCTATCTATCTATCTATCTATCTATCTATCTATCTATCTATCTATCTATCTATCTATCTATCTATCTATCTATCTATCTATCTATCTATCTATCTATCTATCTATCTATCTATCTATCTATCTATCTATCTATCTATCTATCTATCTATCTATCTATCTATCTATATATATATGTATGTCTGTCTGTCTGCCTATCTACTTTGTACATCAAGCTATACAATCTTAAAATCTGAGGTGGAAAAAAGCTATAAAAACAATGAAAAAGGGAAAAGCAGCAGGACCTGACAGCATACAGATAGAGATGATACATGCACTCGAAGAATTTGGCATAAAAACGACATATATCATGCAGGATATATATCAAATGAACTAAAAACATCAACTTTCACTGCATTGCCTAAAATGAATGGTGCAGTTGAATGCAGTGACTTTAGAACAATAAGCATAATGATCCATGTTACAAAAATCTTACTAAAAGTTATACAAGGAAGGATTCAGAATAAGATCAATACTGAATTAGATGAGCAGCAATTTGGATTTAGGAAAAGTAGCGGGACAAAAGAAGTCATATTCTGCATGAGAACTTTAATCGAAAAGTACACAGAAGTAAACAAACCAATATATGCCTGTGATATAGACTACATCAAAGCTTTTTATAGAGTACACCACAAACAACTTATATAATGCCTAAAAGAGATACATCTTGATGACATGGACATACGACTAATCTGGAATCTATACTGGGAGCAAACAGCAATAATAAAATATAACAAAGAGAACTCTACACCCATTGATATAAAAAGAAGAGTAAGACAGGGATGCATCCTATCACCAAGCTTGTTCAATCTATACACTGAGCAAATCTTTAAAAACATCATAGAGATGCCAGGCCTACACATTAATGGAAAGCTAATCAATAACCTAAGATATGCTGGCAATACTGTACTACTAGCAGAAAATCCAAAAGATCTACAACAATTACTTAATGAAATAAACATGATAAGCAAAAAATATGGACTAGATATGAATATCAAAAAGACTAAAACTATGATCATAAACAAAGAAAATACTCAAAACTCATAAGTGGATATCAAATTGAAGGAATAGACCTGGAGACAGTTCAGAACTATAACTATCTTGGACATACTATAACCAGTGATGGAAAATGTAAAACTGAAATAAACAAAAGAATAGGAATGGCAAAAAGTAATGTTAATGTCATGAAGAACATACTAACATCAAAACAAATAACACCAGGGCTAAAACTAGGAATAGCAAAATGTTACATCTGCTCAATATTCCTATATGGTGCAGAAACATGGACATTAGATAAGAAAACAAAACTGAGAATTGAAGCCTTTGAAATGTGGATATATAGAAGAATAGGTAGAATTGGATGGAAAGAAAAGAAAACAAACGATGAAGTCTTAAAACAACTAAAAATGAAATGATAACTACTAAGCACAATTCAAACATGACAAATGAAATTTTTGGGCCATGTTAAAAGACACAATAGCCGACTAAAAGTAATCCTGGAGGGGAAAATACACGGTAAAAGAGGCTGAGGCAGACCAAGACTAACATGGACGAGTAACATCAAAAGATGGACAAATCAGCCTATGACAACCTGCACCATCAAAGCAAGAGACAGAGCAGAATGGCGATCCATGGTAGCCAACCTTCGTTGCAGTGACGACATTCGATGATGATGATGACTTACGTAAAACCAAAAATAATAAAGGATTTTAAATTGTTTTAAATAAAGTGTTATATATACTTAACATTCCTATTCGGTGCAGAATTACAAACACCAACAATGAAAAGAGAAGAGAAATTATAACTCCTTGAGATGTGGATTTATTGAATAGTGGCAAGAATACAATTATTATTGAATTTAATAGCTGGAAATAAAGAAATAACTATTGAACACGATTCGAGTAAGACAAAAGAAATGTTACTGATTAAATGGGCTGATAACAGCCAATGAAAAAAGAGAACTTATGATAGAGTGAAGGCCTACTTTTAAGGCCATAGACATAATGAAATAATACTCCATGGTAGCCGACCTTACCGTACCGGTAAAAATTTTATAACTTTAACAGTCCCTATATCAGAATGACAAATTCTACAACTAATTGAAAACTAGAATTGCCACTAGTTTACCTGATCATGTTATGATTAATGACAATGATGATACAAACGTAACAACGCCAAGGATTCAGTGGCTTTGTATATTACGATTCTTACCTTGTGTGAGATTAAATGGTAGAGTTCCTTTATATTTCACCGCAATCAATGCTGTGAAATCATTCTGATGATTGGTATATGTATGAACCAAGTTATGAAATACGTAATTGTAGTTCTAGTACATCTACTGCTTCATATGTCATCAGAGCTTGCTTGTCTCACACACATTTAAATATTTGACACTATGATGACGATACAACATTACATTTCAAAAGAATAATTTTTCTCAAATCCTTCTTGAAGTCTGTATTTTAATGTATATAGTCCAAGAAATCTTAAAACTAGAAATATGTTAAGATGAAGAGACCAATTTCTACAATGGTAAATACAGTTTTCGCTGTTTGTATGGTAAGTTTTAGCTTTATTATCGTTGTTGTTCGTTGACGTGTTTCTGCAGAATTTTGTAATTTTTCTTTGTGTGGGTCACTGGTCAAAACCCCCAGCCTAGAGGACAAGCTTGTCTCTCTTTGTTCCTTTCCTTTGACCTGCCCGGCTTGGGAGACTTGCTGGTGGCTAAGCTATCGCCGGCATTGTTCTCGGGAACATTGGAACAAACCCCCCACCCCGATAAGGCGGAGAATGAACTATAAATTGAATGTTGACTGAGAGGATATGAAGGTCGCTGATCATTAAGAAGATCCTACTTTTCTGTTATGATTAACACATACGTACAAAGAAGTCACCATAAGGCCAGGCATTAACATGAAGCATAAAGTATAAAGAAGAAGTTGGAAATGGCTAGGCTTCTAGTAAAACGGTTGGAAAGTCCTGGCGAGAGTTGTCCGTGCTTGATCTTGACCAGATTGGGTGGAGATCTCTTGCGAGTGTCCTATTCTCCGACCGGAGTTCAGAGGATTAAGAAGAGGATTCGTTGTGGTTTGGAGTATTTTGTGCAAAATAAAAGCATTTTATGTAATCAAGTTGCTACATTATCTATCACATTAATGGGAGTAGATGTAAGGGAGAGTACGATGAACAGCATGTATAGACACCTACCTGATAGCAAATATCGATTGCCAGGTAACCTCTCTGTGGCATATCGTGAATATGGTATTAATGTAGGTATATGTATTTCATAATACAAACGTATGTCGGTGAAAACATCTGCAAGACCCACTAATAAACCCACAGTTAGACCCACACGACGACGCACAGAGAAACCTATCGCATGTACTGACACTGAGACAAGATTTTCAAAGTGGGCCAAAGCAGAAATCAAAGTCCTCAATCAAAGTCAGATTTAACTGTAAAGCTTCATGTTCTGTGTGCACCGATGTTTAAGTATAAACTAGTACTTGGAAAAATACTAAAGAACACTTTGTCCCTGTGAAACATGGAACTTTTCAACAATGAAAATCTTGAAGATACAGAACATTAATGGACGCTTGCGCAGAATACAAAGATGGAATTAGTAGGGGGAAATTACTAACATAGAATTGTGGAAAAGTGCGGGTCAAATCCCAGTGGATAAGAAGAGATACAGCTAAGCTGATGGTGCTGGATAGGACGCCAACTGAGAGTCTTACACAACAGTTCATTTTTTTCATATCTTAGCTTGTGTGTGTGTGTGCTGGCCATGGCTCATATTTTGGTGTGTCATGTTAGTCATATCTCATATCTTGGTGTGTCCGTGTTAATCATGTCTCATGTCTTTATGTGAGTCTGTGTTTAGTCATATCTCATATCTTAGTGTGTATCTGTGTTAGTCACGTGTCATTTCTTTGTTTGTGCATGTCTGGGCTAGTGATATCTCATATATCTTTGTGTGCATGTTTATGTTAGTCATATCTCATATCTTTGTGTGTGCATGTCTGTGTATGTCAATATGGTGGATATGCGGCAGGAACCATTGAAGGCTATGTCTAAAATGTGTTCCTTGTTGCAGTTTCCTCATATTCCAAGTTCGGCTTGTTGCAGGAGATACTGAGTTAAGTGCTCTGTGCACACCGTGAGCTGTATGTTTCATCCGTTTTGATCATGTTCCGATATTTAAATTGTTTACGATGAATGCTGATATCGTATGACAGGGAACAGTTGGCCGTGTTCTCTTTCTATGCGGTTTCGCCTTATGTCTTTTGGCGTGTGCTGAGACTGCTATGATGGGGACTACAGCTACCGTTCTGTATTTGGGGGATGAGTTAGTAATTCAGATGATTCCACTGGCACGGGTGGTAGCGCAATTATGGATTTTAATTCGTTTTCAGTGATACCGAGGCCTTACATAATGAAATAACCAACAACAACAAAAAATCCCCGTAAAAAAAAGACAGAGAAAGACCAAACTATTCTTGAAGAAGACAGATTGAAGCAGAGATGAAGGTGATGGGGTTGGCATGGATTGATCTTAAAAAAATAGAAAGGAACAGAACCGAAAAGAAAGTGTTTGCTGAAGACCTATGTTCCACAGCGAGTTGAAAGGTAGACGATGAATGCAACCGTGAATATAACAACGGCTTGTTGTGTTATGCTGCAGACAGGATTGTGGACACAGACATCAATTTCATGATGTCAATTTCATCAATAGGTGACGTAATTTCATAAATATTTTTCAAGTTACTTCACAGTGAGTTTATAAACACCCTGTACAATTGCTTGTATTATGAACATATTTATTCAAGACAATTTCTCCACTTTAGTGTCCGTCCAAATCTATCATATTTATTCAAATATTTGTTCATTTCACCTCCACAACCACATGACGTCAATGAATCATTGCATCACAATCTAGTGAGGCAACTGTTCTCTTCCATTTTTCTTTCTCTCGTTGCGATATGTGAAATATGACGTGGAAACTGCTCATTCCTTATATCGTCATTTGTGTTTTATCTTTCTACCTCTGTGTCTTATTCCTTCCACGTACGTTGAACGGTGGTATTTTTGTTTTAAATCAAACCTATTCGAGTGACATTGTCATCTCAGCTTTCGTTTCTTTACCGTGATATACGATCACTGTTGTAATAGTTACTTCTCGAATTCAGCGACAAATCTCTTTATTAGTAATGTTGTTTAAATATTACGAAAAGCATATAATCTCAAGTTTTTGAATTTTTTGATGCAAATGTAATTGCAAAGCACATGTTTCTTAAACAGCCGCGATAGCTCAGTGGTTAGTGAACTGGTCTACAAAGGACTAGAGGTCAGGTTCGATCCTGATCGACGGCCTCCGTGTTCACCCAGTCTTAAAAGTGTATTGTTTTCTTTTCTGGGAAAGTACGGACGTAATGCCGACCACATTACCCCACAAATCATGTGCCGAAGGTCTATAAATATTATGGTTACTAACACCATATTCATATACGCCACTTGATGTGACGGGGCTTTTTACTTTTTTACTTATGTTTCGTAAACATTCAGAATGATGGCTGAAAAGAAGGATTCCAGTAATCTAGTTTTAAATTTGATTGTGATCTCTGACTCTTGCTCTCTATATAATTCAAATCGGTGTAGGACATGTTCCGGTCTCTGGAGACGTGTCTTGCATGTACTATGAGGTATATTTAAAACTTGCAGGCTGTGGAGTTAGGTATTCATCTATCTTTCTATCTTTCTTTCTTCTATACAGCTTTTACCGCCTGGTGTCACAGAGAACGAGTATTGTGTAATTTTTGGCTTTCACCACACACACACACACACAGCGAGAGAGAGAGAGAGAGAGAGAGAGAGAGAGAGAGAGTCAGAGGCTATATATTCCTTAAAAATAAAGTTTTACCGAAACTCCATAAAAAAAACGTGTAAATTGTAAGTTATCTTGTTTGTGAAGCTCTCGTGTACTTACAGGTGGCAATTAGATATTATTGTTATATACATAAAACCCATTTTTCTTCTTAGCGATTAAGCCCACTTTGCAGTTCAGCCACTGCCACATATATATTACACTACCATTCTTTGTGTACACAATCTACTTTGGCATTAAACACTGTTTCTATTAATATTTCTGTTTAGTTATTTGTTTACCAGTTTGTATTTATTTGTTACTGTTGTTGTGAACAAAATGAAATTACAAAAACACTACATTATAAAGAATTAAATTGTAAAAAAAAATCGTCCTCGAGAGTGTATGTGTAATAGTATACAGACTAAGATAGAATAGATCACATAATGGGAGACAGCGATATAGCATGGGTCGGATAGTTTAGAAGCTACCCATAACTCAACAGGTATTAGCAGTAAAAGAAATGTAAACCATTTGCAGAAACATAATTAGAAGACGAACATTAGCAAGTTTTAGAGAATGGACAATGTTAGCTGTTATTTCAAAGGTGGCGGAATAGATGTTAACTTGACTTGATCGTCACATGTTCAGAAATTAGGTTGGTAAATAAACTCGGGGGGCAGTTTAAGTTTATGAGATATGATGTCACTCTTAGGGTTCATGTTATTATTTTTATTACATTTTAAATTCTGAGGTTAAATAAATAACAAGATGGAGTTTTGTTTTGCCAAAAGTTACATAAAAGTAATCTATAGTTGAGTGAGATTCTTTAGCTATGATGAGAGCAACGCTGTAGAGACGGCATGGAACTCGATAACAGTTTGTAATCTATTTTCTTATGAAGTAGTATACCAAGGTCAAAAAGCCTTCAATGCGGACTACCGTGACTTTTTTTTTTTTACATCGATGATATGCTCAAGTAAACATTTATAACTAACATAAAACGTACAATATCCGAATTACAAATTCTCCAAGTAATTGATAACTAGAATACCTACAACTTTACCTTTTTTATATTGCGGCTATTGACAATGACAATATAAATCTAACAACGCCAGAGCTGCCGAATTGTTGGTATATTACGATTCTCTAGTTTCACCGGATGAGATGGTAGAATGTCTGTACATTGTTGTTAACAAAATGAAGAAAAACATAAATGAACAAAGCGGAGAGTTTAAGAAGATTTGTATAAATATGGATTTTGTTAATGGTGAGGTTTTGTTCTGTGCCTGGAGTGATACATTGAATATTATTATGTTTTTTTCTTGAACACACATCCAACGAAACATCACGAACACAGAAAGATAGTTCAATTCAACCAATCATGTAATCTTAAATTAATGTAAAATCAAACCATTTCTATTAGTTCCAGGTAGGCAGCAAAATAGGAAGTCGATATTCTATTTCTCACATAATATTATATAAGTAAGGGTTCCTTCTACTTAAGGCGATCGGAGAATATGGTGTTTATGCCAATATTGTTTAGTGACCAACGTCATATAGACGAACGTATAAGAGACGCAAAGTTGGTAGGCATAGACTCGTTAAATAGGATTGAACATCTCGCCCAGAACATATGTCCAAAGAAGGGTGGCGAAAAACACTACCAGCCCAATGCGACGTCTAACGATCGCTCTATTTTCACTTTAAAAAATCTCTGGTACCCATCTTCAGTAAAAACAGATATCTAGTAACAATTTTCAAAGACTTAGTTATCAAAGAAAATGTGCTATTTTGAAAAAGAAAATAGTGCCTTGTCCATCGGCACCATATTTACGCATCTCTTTGTCCGTAGTGATTGTCGGGTACATTCCCATAGTTCTAAGTTGCTAAATTTGTCCTGCCATCTCCATCATTTTATTCTTTCATCGATTAGTCGACGACTGCAACTTCGTTGCTGTCTTTTTCTATTGCCACTATACTTGAGATCATTTTGCTTCTGTTCTGGAAAGGAGACCACCACCAGTAATAACTTCTGCCTCGGGGGCCTCGGTAGCCTAGTTGGAAAAACCACTCGACTAAGCTACCAACTTTCGCACAACCCGTGTTCGATTCCTGCTGGAAGCAGTGTGAGTTGTAATTGTGGTTGGATAAAAAAATACACCCACGGTCGACCCAGCCGCTAGCAGAAATGGGTACCATGGTAGTAGTACTCTGGGAAGGTGAGGAATGCCGCCCCGCATCTTGAGTTTCAATGATTGAAGCGACACTATCCAGAAGTCTCCGAACACTTCTGGATATGCTGCCGAACACATATGGGTGAAAATTAGCGTGCTTAGATACCGATTAAAGTCTCGTACTTTACTATATTAATTTACATTTAACTTCTGGCTGCTCCTACAGCTTGATCTATCACTTGATCGAAAAGGTTCATGCATGTCTGATTAAGGAGGGGGCCTAAATGGCCACTTATCTGTTCTAAAGGTTTTACGTAGACTAGGAGGGAATGAGTCTATCTTCTCTAGATAAAACAGGATACGCTATCCAGCTACCAGACCTCACATAATTCTCAACAATTACAACTCGGTTTTCACGTTAAGATATATTGTTACATCTTCCGTCAGCGTATAGATTTTCCAAAGAAAATCAGGTTAATAAACAACAAATGTTTCAAAAAATGACCCTTAAGTGTGGAGTGAATGAAGTGAGATTACAATGGTAGTTTTGAGATTCAGCTCTGGATGAAAGTACGTTTAGAGAGGGACAAGAATTGTCTGAGCGAAGTCGATCTGGCAAGATGAATAGATAGTTATTGTCTGTTCAAAAACTCATGCCTTCCTTCAAAATGCTACAACTTAATAACTGTTTGCTTTTAATTGTTGACATTTTGTATGAAAACCGTTTACAGGCATGGCGTTACAGAAAAAAAAATATCGGAAACAAATAGATTGTTTTAATTTTGCGGTATATCATTACCACTACGCATAATGATACTGGTCAAATAGAATATTTACAATTTCTACTGGTCAACATTACACGTGTAATTAACAAAACAATAGAAAGGATTTCCCGCAATGTTTATTCTAACCCCGTCGCACTTATATTGAAAAATATCGGCGGGTTCTAATTCATTTTACAGGGGTGGAAAAACTTTCTTGTGACCGGGTACATTTTACAAATAGTCTAAAGATGAAATTCGTTACACTTCAAATTATAGCATTTAAGATTTATCACTATTTTTACAGAGAGGTTATACTAGGAGTCTTTATCGTTCTTTCTCAAACTTTAAAAGAAATCAATTGATATTTTGTGTTTAAGTAAACAGTCACTTTATCGCTGGGTCCAAGATTTTGAATATTTATGTTCGATGAATACAAAACAGCAAGGAAGGAAGTATTAGACTTTTTCGATAAAGAACTTATACGAAAATAACTTTGTCAAACGTTTGCACTGAACGAATCACTGACACTAAGGAAACTGGAAATGTGGCTGAGAACGAACAACGGTATTGAAGTTTCAAAATCTGTATGATAGAGAACTGAGGAGTGTAGGCTTCACCTTTAGAAATTTTGCTGACAGAAGTAACATTATTTGTGAGAAGCCACATCCAATACTCATGGCCTCAAACTTCATCAAATATCTCGGACACTCCTGGACAGGTTACCATGAATTTTTACTTGTGGTCTTATATTGTCCACGATGATTTAAATTTATCATTTTAAAAATATAATACATTTTATTTTAAATGCCTAGATCTGATGATCTTTGTCAATGCAGAAATAATTATATATATCTATTGTCCTTTCGAGCCGTAGCTGGCCCATAGGTCATATAACCAGATACTCATTCTCTTATCTAATTTTTTATTCTAGCAGTTTTCAGTCCTTGTAAAGATATTTTATCAAATCTCGCCATTTGTCTCTGTTCTGTGCAAGCAACTCTATCTCATTGAGGGAGCCGATTCCTGCTGCTCTTGCCTCTCGCATCAATGTTCTTCTCAGTGTCTCTCTGGGTCGCCCTCGTCTATTGAAATTATTGCGCACCTATAAAATAGAATTGACAGTAACCTTGGCACTTTCTTGACTTTTGATAAGCCATTGCCGTATTGAAAAGTTTGAGCAAACTGTTACAATTAGTAACTGAATAATATGTGTTGGTTTGGTCTACATGTTTCTATGAAACAATTATCATCGTCTGAAGAAATCACTTGTTTGAATAGTAAAAGGAGAAATGGTAATGAATGTTCCTTATTCTGAACAAATTATAATTGCTTTTTTTCAGTGTAGAAATAAAATCTTCTGGATGATTGGAATGATCATAAAATGAGATGTTTTACAGTTTGATGTCAGCATGCTGGCGAGCAAATTAATCTTGGGGCAGACTTCTTCAGATTAACGATTATCATTCAGAATTAGACAAGTCTAACAAGTTGATTATTGCTTTCGGCTGAATAAACCACAAACCATCCTTCTTCCAATATTCTACTTCTTCACGTAAGCCATGGTCCTTACGCTTTTCCCAACAATATATGTCTATTGTTGAGAGGGTGTGATTTGTAAGTGTCTTAACATCGCAGAATTTGAAGGTTATATATATATACACCAATCAAATATATCTTATATAAATATATATATATATTTACACACACACACTATATATGACTTGATTTTAGAGAGACGAACTTTGGTTGGTAACAAGAATAAAGACCATCGGTCAACACAACATAGTCTATCTATAATCTGGTATTGAATTTCTTCTAATGTCCGAGCCTTTTCGTCCTGCTTAAACAGGCTACCCATAGAAATAAAAAAATCAGGAGAGCTGTATCTGGAATCAAGAAAGAGATTGAAAAGATGGAAGAGCTAAGATTAGCTCCTTAGTTTAAAATTATTTAGAAGCCGTTCCTGACGGAATCAACTATGCTAAAGTGGAGAACTGATGTTATCATGGTTGTCAGATATTTGGAGACTTTTAAAATATGCACTATCATCATTCAATGTGTGTCTAATCTCGCAAAACTATAATGTAGTTCCACATCCTACGATCCAGAACCAGTACCCTATCTATACGGCGAAAAATCCCCACTGAGATAACGATACGGGTTGTGAAAAGTGCTCATGTATAATACATAGGCGTAGTAATAAAGAACTGACTAGATGACTAACTCTTTTCTAAATATCACGACCTTGAAGTATTGAAAATGATGTCAAAGTGAAGAAACAACATCGTCGTTTGGTCAAGCTAATGGTGATAGAAAAGGGAGGGAAATATAAAAAAATGCTGACTCCGCTTGAGCGTAATCAAAATGCGCAGATATATAATCATCATTTTCATGTGCCATACCGGTTGGCATAGGCGATCATGTCCCTCCACAATCTTCTATCCACTGTGCATCGTATCAGTTCTGTTGTTTACTGTTTTCCATGCCATGACACCAAGCTATCCAGTAATTTCTCTCTCTGTCGTCCGCGATCTATCGTTCCTTTTATTTTGACAGCTGTAACCAAGCATTCCAACTTTCCTCTTCTCATGATGTGCCCGAAAAATGTCGATTGCTTCTTTCTGATGTTTTTTAAGAGCTCCCTTTTTGTGTTGGCCTCTTTGAGAACTTCCTCATTGGTCTTTTTACCTGTCCAGGGAACTTTCAACATTCTTCTGAGAAAACCCGTCTCTGTGGCCTCTAATCGTCTTTTCATTTGTTTGTCTACTGTCCACGATTCGCATCTATATGCCAGAATTGATTCTATATAGCACCGATGAACTCTCTTTCTAATTTTTATTGACAAATATTTTTTGCATAAGATATTTTTCATTTTCTGAAATTCTATTTTGTCCTGATCTATTCTGCTTTTTATTTCTGTGGTGCATCTCCCATCTGATGTTATTATTGTGCCCAAGTATTTGAAACTTTGCACTTATTACAGATTTGTCTCGTTTATTTTATAGATATTTCTATAGATCTTTCTATCAATGTTCTTAAGATGTATATTGCATTATTGGTGCCCTTACCTTGCACAAATCCACATTGTTCCTCAATTATTATTTATGGTTTTATTTTGTTCCTTACACGTCTCATGATTATTCTTAGTAATATTTTATCATATGGCTCATGAGACTAATAGTGCGATGGTCGTCACAATCAGTGGCGCCTGACTTCTTCGGTATGTCTACAACGATAGATTTTAGTAGATCTTTGGGTATGTGTCCAGTGTTATATATGTCATTGAGTAATTTTGTTATGACTTGTACTCCCTGCTCTCCTAATGCATTTATCTCTTCGATTGTAATATTGTCAGAACCTGGAGCTTTGCCTCTTTTCATGTGTTGAATTACGTCCTCCACTTCACTCTGCATGATTGGTGGTCCTGTGTCTTCATTTGAAATGTTTAATTCTGGTTTTTCATCATCATAGAGTTGACTGATATATTCTGTCAATCTTTCCATTGTCTTCTCTTGTCCCATTATTATATTTCATTACTTTGATTTCACACATCCTGAAACTTTGATTTATTTTCTTCCTGTTAATTCATTTAACTTATTGTGCATAAATTTTGAGTCTTTCTTTTGTTTTTTTTTCCATTTATACACATTTCTGTTTTAACCATCCTTCCTTTGCTTCTCTGCACTTGTTTTGGATCTCTTTTTGCAATATTTTGTATGTCCGTTCTTTTTTCTTATATTTTCTTCTTTCGTCCATTAGTTGTAATATTTCTTATGTCATCCATTTCTTTTTGTTGATTCTTTTAGTCAATGGTATTACTTCTTTTGATGTTTGTTGAATTGATTGTTTGAGCATTTCCTACTGCTCCTGGATGTCCTGTATTTTCTCAATAGCATTATATCTATTTTGTACTATCATGCTGTACTTATCACTCATTTGTTTATCTACTCTTAGCATATCTAGTTCTAATTTTATATTTCTTGGTGATTTCTGTTCCTTCCGCAGTTTTATTCTTATCTTTCGAACTACTGGTACATGGTCACTATTGCAGATATCTCAGATGCTGTTATATTAGACACAACGCAAATTACACCCACTTAACGACTTTTTTTTACAGAGTTGCCGAACAAGTGGAGCAATAGCGGGCCAACACATTGGAGGAGAAGAAGTAGAACAATTAATAAGAAATGATGGTTAGGTGCCTAATAATATGTGAGTCAATTTGGGATTTTTCGTGCCTGCAGCTGAACGGTGATTTAATGAATTGTAAAGCCAACAAGTAAATTACTTGTTTGTTTATCAATAGGCAAGCGCCGTAACTTCTTTTTAAAAGGGGTAACATGTGTAAGTTATTTGAGAAGAAAACTATTAAAATAAACTTTTGATCTTTGGTAACCAAACTAGCAATTAACGATTACATTTTATTAATTTTAAAAAAAATTGCTGATCTTCAAACGCTTGGAAAACTTTGAAAGAGATTTCGCTGAAATAACAATGACACGGGCAACGTCATTTCTTAAGAGTTTCTTAAGAGAATATTAGCACTAGTGGGCGGAAACACATATGTACGCAATGTCTGCTATTAAAATACGTTTACTTCTTCCTCGCGCTTCTCACCTTTATCCTCCTTCATTCTCTAACCTCGGCCTGCGATATGAGACACGTTTTCATCCTGCGCTATAGAGGGCGTTAAATTGACGCAGTTGTGTTTTCTTGTAACTTAACAGGAAGCTTCGATGTCTGCATCCTTTAAGTCCAAGACATTCTATAAGCCACGAGGCACATTTCTAAACTTTAAGCACGGTCGAAGCTTGCTTGACTTACAAGCACTTCAACATTTGACGCGGTGATGACGACCGACCATTTTTTTCAAAAAACTAATTTCTCTACTACTACGTCAAGACCTTATTTTAGAGTCGCAAAAGTGAGTAAGCTTGAATATTGAACACGTTTACATTTATGTCAAATCTGTGAGTGAAATTAGTATATAAATAAAAGAAAAGCTGTAATTTCAATGAGAACAAAAATTCATTTATTTTTGCAAACAGTCTCTTGTTTCTTTCAATATTTGAATGTATTTTGCAAATATCCGAGTTTAAGTTACCTTATTATTTATTGCATTAAATATTAGTACTAAACTTGCAGGCTACAAAGAGCATCTAAAATAAATATACATTTATATTCCATAAACTAGCAGTACGATATAGTCAAAGGCCGTTCTAAAGCCAGAATAGTCTAAAATGAAAACACCGACTTTTAATACAAGTTTCGCTGTTTGTGTGGTAAGTTTGTATCGTGATTACTTGCTGTTGTTTGAAGTGTTAGGTGCAAAATATCGGAGTTTTATTAATTCACGTTTGCACATCATCTATCACATCGACGGAAGTATGTGTATATCAGGATTAACAATATCTTTAATTTACATGAAACTTGAAATTATTTATAGACTACATGATACTTGACATCATTTATAGACTACATGATACTTGACATCATGATCATTTATAGACTACATGATACTTGACATCATCATCATTTATAGACCACATGAATCTTGACATTATCAGCATCATTTATAGACTACATGATAATTGGCATCATAATAATTGTAGACTATATGATATTTAAATTCAGCATCATTTATAGAACGCAAACTCCATGACATCATCAACATAATTTATAGACTACATGATACTTGACATCATTATCATTTATAGACTACATGATAAATGACAGCACAATTCGAATGCCAGGTAATCTCTCTATGACAAATGATGAATATGGTGTTGGTGTTCGCATACAAATTTCATATTAGAATGAACATATTTGTATGTGATATGTTAAATGGCTAAACCACTGAAAAGGCGATTCGACGACACTAAGGTGGAATGTCTGAGATCAATTTTTATATTTCCCTTGACAACCAATTTGACAAAAGAGGATATTCTCAAAGAATAACAAAACAACGGAACAACACGCCAACCAAAAAAGAAAGCTCCTAAAAAAACATTACAAAGGAACAACTGGCATTTTCTTAGATATAATAAGCAGTTGCAATACTTGGTTGCAACTGACGAAATACAGTAAATGAGAGTTTGTGGACTAGAAAGAGATACGTTATTAGATAACATGGTGTCGTGACATATAAACAGTCGAACAATAAAATTGATACGATACACTGAAGAACAGATCTGTGAAAGGACATCAGTGAACGCCACCTGGTACAGTGCATGATTAAGATGGTACATATCATGCTAATCCGTCTTACTTTCCTTGAAAACATTTATTTTATCCATTTTCAAATACAGGATTAAACCAGAAAAAAATTATATTTGATGAAAATGAAAAAAAAACAGCCATTATTCAGAAATAAATCCGGATCTCTGGTCAGTAGAAAGAAATACCAGTCTCTTTCTGATTTGTAAAGAATAAACGCGTGCATAATCACACAAAACAAATCGAACAAAGAGATGTATGTTGCAAATATTATTTAAAATGTGTGTTTATGATAATAAAATAATGCTTATATCAATCAGCTTTCATTATGATTTAAAAAATTAATTAACATTTAATTGCTTATGCAATCAGCACAACACACACGATATTTCCCCATAGAAAACCTCACTAACTTATTTTAGAGGGTGGTTGTAAAGCCATGCTGGTGGCCAGGTAAAAAGTGGTCGAAGTTAGGAATTCAAACTCCTGAAAACCTGATCAGTGGTCAAATTTAAATACCACGTTACGATCACTGATGCAATTGTGTTTAAAAACGAGTTGTATTTATTTATTTATCAATCACAACAATCATAAAATGATGATTGGCATTAATTTAACAATTGCGACATTGTGTGTTACAATGAAGGAAAACTAGCATTATATTTTATTTTGCAATATCACAAAGAGTTGTCTTCAATGTTATTTCTGTGTCTTGGAGAGAATATTTACTTAAAGCCAAGGTTTTGTTTCTACTAAACAGCTGACGCTCTATCTGGGAATTGTTTCTGGCCGGGCTATTGATGAGATAACCTCAAATTCCTCAACTTATGTTGTCAGGTTTGATCTCATGGGAGACACAGAAGAAACTGACAATCGTCGTGAGCGAGACATGATGTTAACTTTGGAAGTAAACAACGATCTTTATGTAAGTCATTACAATATTTTTAATGTATAGGTTTTTGTTTATTATTGTCTTTTGTTGTTGTTATGATCATCATTACTGCACACAGGACGAAACAATAGGTGCCCCGATATCCCCCCCCCCCCGAGAATCTCGAAAAAATCCGAGAATCTCAACCCACGTGAACGAACTCCGTAGCACGGATTGGGATACACGGTGCGGGTAGATTTTTGCTGACAATATTGCCCTGGTAGCAGCCATATTTATGCCCTACTCTTTTGGATGTTATCTCCCAAGGGATCTTTAACGTGCGCGGGTGCTCACGGGACCTCAATGTTTATTACCGTTATTCGAGAGGGCTACACATTGAATCTCACTACCCCCAGAGATCAGGGGAGGGTATCGTCATTAAGGAACCACGGATTAAGTTCTCGTATTTAAAACCAAAATAAACACCGCTTCTGTTGGACTTTGAACGTTAGTCCTTCCTTCTCTGAGGCCGATATATATATATATATATATATATATATATATAAATATATATATATATATATATATATAGAGAGAGAGAGAGAGAGAGAGAGAGAGTATATAATTGTATACAATGATTCATAATAATAATAATATTGCTGCTGTACGCGAATGATTTAGACATCTCATCACACACGGTTAAACTATGATGTCATTATTCCGGGAAATATTAACTGGTACACGACGTAAGCTCAATACACTTCAGTCAGATATCTCTAGCTCATAGTTCTTTATCTAATTTATTATAGTCTGCTCTACTCACTTTATCCACATTATAATAAGCATTGTCGCACCTGATACATTCTTGACTATTAATTATTCCACAACCTAAAGTTCTTATAAAACTATACACCGACTTTCTTTGTCTATGCTAATAATAATCATTTTCAGACCTGTCTGTCTGATCTGTTTAGTGAATATCTAACTACATCTTGAAGACTTTCGATCGATTTCAAAACCGTCTCTCCGTTTAATATCCAACTTGGTTTCTCACAGTCTACATTCTAGCTCTATTCGACTGTGACTGTACTCCTTCATTGTCCAATCTTACGTTCCCCTGCGCATTTGTTCGCATGAATAATCAACTAACCATTGTCTTTGTTTCACTTTTCATGCCGGTATTTCTGAATCCAACTCATTGGACTAAAGATTAAAGTGAACCATTTCATTGTTTACTAACTTTGTATCCACTCTCATCAGACTCAAAATAATATCTTGATGCGTACAGCTTTCCTGACTACTCATAGCATATAAGGTGGGCAGTGAAACACTGCCACATTATAAAAAAAAGTAAAGTACCCCTGTCACGCCAAGTGGCGTATAGGGAAATATGGTGTTAGTGACCCTATGTTTTACAGAACTTCAGCACATGATTTTTGGGGTAATGTGGTCAGTATTACGCCCATGCTGCTTTACTTTCCCAGAAAAAATCCGGTACCCATTTAAGGCTGGGTGAACCCGGAAGCCGTCGTTTGGGATCGAACCCTACCCCTTGTCCGTGGTAGTCCAGTTCACTAACCACTGAGCTATCGCGGCTCCCACTGCCACATTATGCTGAATATATAATATGGTCTTCCTGGGTTTAAGGACAGATGAAAGCATCTGTTGTTGATCTTCGATTGAATTTACCGAACAGTCTTTGTTATGGCAGATTTGAAATTAAAACTCTTTACTCTTTAATCTTCAGGGTCATTTCATTTTCTCAACATAATTTAACAACACATATTTCAGTAACGATTTGCATTTCTGACATTATTCTTTAATAACAAACGTTGTAAACATTTTAAAATACAAGCAAATGTAAGATGGACGGGGAATTATTTCCAGAATTAATGTTGATAAATATGAAGCTACACATGAAATGTACATTCTATAAATGAGGAATATAATGAAAACTCTTGAGTCTCGGGGTTCATTTAAATTTTCATAACATGATGTGACAGAAAATATTTGAGTAACGATTTACCACCACAATTGCAACAATCGTTGTTTGTGTTTGATTGTTAGAGGACGTTTCTTTTGGACTTCAGAGGAGCTAAACAAATCTTTCCAAAGTATGACACAATTAGGTTAGGATCTGAACGAGTCAGATGACGTAAAGTGCAAAGTATTTGAATATCTAATTTTTTCTCAAGATTTGCTGAATTTGCGGATTCGAATGTCTCATCGGCAATAAAAAAATATATGCTATCATTTATCAATTCATTTATAAAAGAGGTTTACCAACAATGTATACGCCCAAATTTAGAATATGGATCGTCAGCATGGTGCTCAGCACCAAACACCAAAACTGCACGAGCTGGATAAAGTACAAAACTAGGCACTTAGGGTCATGACAGGAGCAATGAAATCAACACCAATATTGCAGATGGAGAAATTGTGGAGGATACCAGAATTATACTGCAAGAATTATAAAAGACAGTAACATTTATACAGAAAACGGCATTGCAGATATAGACAATACTTCAGGCGAACGAAAGATAGATAGATAAAAGAGGGTTTCAGTCATTCTATTTTAATGAAGTCTTTTTCATAAACTTGTTGTTACATTGAAATGTTACCTTACAGTGCTAGATAACAGTATCACGTGGGAGGGTACTGTGAAGGGTACCATTCATCTTCCATGTAATTATATGCTGGTTTGTTTTTATAAAATGTGTTTCATACTTGGTTCAGTTTTCACACTCTTGATGTCGGCCTTCAGACATTGATTGAATTAATATTTTAAAGTTCTAATTTTATTTATCACTACAGAAGTATGCAGGAACGATAACAACATTGATGACTGGAACAACTGTAAATCATTAATAAGAGATATTCCAATAACATTTTTTATGAGAGAAATAATAATGCAAGCTTTGTTAATAATAGTAAAATATAATTTATATGTTACATAAATGGAACACACACACACCATTTGAGCTAAAAGAAATAACTGTAACACTTCATTTATATTTTCATATGAGGAATCAAAGAGACCAGTTTCGAGTCCGGCGAAAGAAACTAGTCTATTTAAATTTTAAAAAAACTGTTCTTTTACCATCGTTTCTTTTTTATTGGATAACGAGGTCAGTACCGTCTTATTTTCTCATAACAATAGCCGCTAAACATTTACAGCTGATAGAAGCTGGAAGATGGTAGGTCGAGAATCAAGCAAATTAAAATATAATTTTACTTTGTTGAAATAAAAGCAGATCGAAATACGAAATCTTGCAGCGATAGACGATGCACATGAGTGGCACACGAAAACATTGTTAATGATACTAGACCACAGTTATGTCGTACAAATTAATCAGCTGTCTATAAACATTCATTTTTGATTTTCAGGACAAACAGAATGATTTCAAGCCAGAAAACTACAAATCTTCTTCGAGAATGAAAAGAAAAGCAATATCTGATCTATCTAAACGATGGACCAACAAGACAATCCCTTACAGTTTTGAGAACTCTACCTTCAGTGATAAAGAAAAGAATCAAATAGATCAGGCCATAGAAGTACGATATAGTCAAAGGCCGTTCTAAAACCAGAATAGTCTAAAATGAAAACACCGACTTTTAATACAAGTTTCGCTGTTTGTGTGGTAAGTTTGTATCGTGATTACTTGCTGTTGTTTGAAATGTTAGGTGCAAAATATCGGAGTTTTATTAATTCACGTTTGCACATCATCTATCACATCGACGGAAGTAGGTGTATATCAGGATTAACAATATCTTTAGTTTACATGATACTTGACATTATTTATAGACTACATGATACTTGACATCATTTATAGACTACATGATACTTGACATCATGATCATTTACAGATTACATGATACTTGACATCATCATCATTTATAGACCACATGAATCTTGACATTATCAGCATCATTTATAGACTACATGATAATTGGCATCATAACAATTGTAGACTATATGATATTTAAATTCAGCATCAACTGCTGAACGCAAACTCCATGACATCATCAACATCATTTATAGACTACATGATACTTGACATCATTATCATTTATAGACTACATGATAATTGACAGCAAAATTTGAATGCCAGGTAATCTCTCTATGACAAATGATGAATATGGTGTTGGTGTCCGCATACAAATTTCATATTAGAATGAACATATTTGTATGTGATATGTTAAATGGCTAAACCACTGAAAAAGGCGATTCGACGACACTAAGGTGGAATGTCTGAGATTATTTTTATATTTCCCTTGACAACCAATTTGACAAAAGAGGATATTCTCAAAGAATAACAAAACAACGGAACAACCCGCCACCCAAAAAAGAGAGCTCCTAAAAAACATTACAAAGGAACAACTGGCATTTTCTTAGATATTATAAGCAGTTGCAATACTTGGTTGCAACTGACGAAATACAGTAAATGAGAGTTTGTGGACTAGAAAGAGATACGTTATTAGATAACATGGTGTCGTGACATATAAACAGTCGAACAATACAATTTCTACGATGCACTGAAGAACGGATCTGTGAAAGGACATCAGTGAACGCCACCTGGTACAGTGCATGATTAAGATGGTATATATCATGCTAATCCGTCTTACTTTCCTCGAAAACATTTATTTTATCCATTTTCAAATACAGGATTAACCAGAAAAAAATTATATTTGATGAAAATGAAAAAAAACAGACATTATTCAGAAATAAATCCGAATCTCTGGTCAGTAGAAAGAAAATGCCAGTCTCTTTCTGATTTGTAAAGAATAAACGCGTGCATAATCACACAAAACAAATCGAACAAAGAGATGTATGTTGCAAATATTATTTAAAATGTGTGTTTATGATAATAAAATAATGCTTATATCAATCAGCTTTCATTATGATTTTAAAAATTAATTAACATTTAATTGCTAATGCAATCAGCACAACACACACGACATTTCCACATAGAAAACCTCACTAACTTGTTTTAGAGGGTGGTTGTAAAGCCATGCTGGTGGCCAGGTAAAAAGTGGTCGAAGTTAGGAATTCAAACTCCTGAAAACCTGGTCAGTGGTCAAGTTTAAATACCACGTTACGATCACTGATGTAATTGTGTTTAAAAACGAGTTGTATTTATTTATTTATCAATCACAACAATCATAAAATTATGATTGGCATTAATTTAACAATAGCAACATTGTGTGTTACAATGAAGGAAAACTAGCATTATATTTTATTTTGCAATATCACAAAGAGTTGTCTTCAATGTTATTTCTGTGTCTTGGAGAGAATATTTACTTAAGCCAAGATTTTGTTTCTTCTAAATAGCTGACGCTCTATCTGGGAATTGTTTCTGGCCGGGCTATTGATGAGATAATTTCAAATTCCTCAACTGCTGTTACCAGGTTTGATCTCATGGGAGACACAGAAGGAACTGACAATCATCGTGAGCGAGACATGATGTTAACTTTGGAAGTAAACAACGATCTTTATGTAAGTCATTACAATATTTTTAATGTATAGTTTTTTGTTTGTTATTGTCTTTTGTTGTTGTTATGATCATCATTACTGCACACAGGACGAAACCATAGGTGCCCCGATATCCCCTCCGAGAATCTCGAAAAAATCCGAGAATCTCAACCCACGTGAACGAACTCTGTAGCACGGCTTGGGATACACGGTGCGGGTAGATTTTTGCTGACAATATTGCCCTGGTAGCAGCCATATTTATGCCCTAGTCTTTTGGATGTTATCTGCCAAGGGATCTTTAACGTGCGCGGGTGCAGACGGGACCTCAATGTTTATTACCGTTATTCGAGAAGGCTACACATTGAATCTCACTACCCCCAGAGATCAGGGGAGGGTATCGTCGTTAAGGAACCACGGATTAAGTTCTCCTATTTAAAACCAAAATAAACACCGCTTCTGTTGGACTTTGAACCCGAGTCCTTCCTGTTCTGAGGCCGATATATATATATATATAAAGTATATAAATGTATACAATGATTCATAATAATAATAATATTGCTGCTGTACGCGAATGATTTAGACATCTCATCATACACAGCTAAACTATGACGTCATTATTCCGGGAAATATTAACTTGTACACGACGTAAGCTCATTACACTTCAGTCAGATATCTCTAGCTCATAGTTCTTTATCTAATTTATTATAATCTACCATACTCACTTTATCCACATTATAATAAGCATTGTCGCACCTGATACCTTCTTGAATATTAATTATTCCACAACCTAAAGTTCTTATAAAACTATACACCGACTTTCTTTGTCTATGCTAATAATATTAGATTTTAGACCTGTCTGTCTGATCTGTTTAGTGAATATCTAACTACATCTTGAAGACTTTCGATCGATTTCAAAACCGTCTCTCCGTTCAATATTCAACTTGATTTCTCACTGTCTTCATTCTAGCTCTATTCGACAATGACTGTACTCCTTCATTGTCCAATCTTACGTTCCCCTGTGCATTTGTTCGCGTGAATAATCAACTAACCATTGTCTTTGGTTCACTTTTCATGCCGGTATTTCTAAATCCAACTCATTGAACTAAAGATTAAAGTGAACCATTTCATTGTACTAACTTTGTATTCACTCTTATCAGACTCAACAGTATATCTTGATGCGTACAGCTTTCCTGACTACTCATAGCATATGAGGTGGGCAGTGAAACACTGCCACATTATGCTGAATATATAATATGGTCTTCCTGGGTTTAAGGACAGATGAAAGCATCTGTTGTTGATCTTCGATTGCATTTACCGAACAGTCTTTGTTATGGCAGATTTGAAATTAAAACTCTTTACTCTTTAATCTTCAGGGTCATTTCATTTTCTCAACATAATTTAACAACACATATTTCAGTAACGATTTGCATTTCTGACATTATTCTTTAATAACAAACGTTGTAAACATTTTAAAATACAAGCATGTGTAAGATGGACGGGGAATTATTTCCAGAATTAATGTTGATAAATATGAAGCTACACATGAAATGTACATTCTATAAATGAGGAATATAATGAAACTCTTGAGTCTCGGGGTTCATTTAAATTTTCATAACATGATGTGACAGAAAATATTTGAGTAACGATTTACCACCACAATTGCAACAATCGTTGTTTGTGTTTGATTGTTAGAGGACGTTTCTTTTGGACTTCAGAGGAGCTAAACAAATCTTTCCAAAGTATGACACAATTAGGCTAGGATTTGAACGAGTCAGATGACGTAAAGTGCAAAGTATTTGAATATCTAATTTTTTCTCAAGATTTGCTGAATTTGCGGATTCGAATGTCTCATATGCAATAAAAAAATATATGCTATCATTTATCAATTCATTTATAAAAGAGGTTTACCAACAATGTATACGCCCAAATTTAGAATATGTATCGTCAGCATGGTGCTCAGCACCAAACACCAGCACTGCACGAGCTGCATAAAGTACAAAACTAGGCACTTAGGGTCATGACAGGAGCAATGAAATCAACACCAATATTGCAGATGGAGAAATTGTGGCGGATACCAGAATTATACTGCAAGAATTATAAAAGACAGTAACATTTATACAGAAAACGACATTGCAGATATAGACAATACTTCAGGCGAACGAAAGATAGATAGATAAAAGAGGGTTTCAGTCATTCTATTTTAATGAAGTCTTTTTCATAAACTTGTTGTTACATTGAAATGTTACCTTACAGTGCTAGAAAACAGTATCACGTGGGAGGGTACTGTGAAGGGTACCATTCATCTTCCATGTAATTATATGCTGGTTTGTTTTTATAAAATGTGTTTCATACTTGGTTCAGTTTTCACACTCTTGATGTCGGCCTTCAGACATTGATTGAATTAATATTTTAAAGTTCTAATTTTATTTATCACTACAGAAGTATGCAGGAACGATAACAACATTGATGACTGGAACAACTGTAAATCATTAATAAGAGATATTCCAATAACATTTTTAATGAGAGAAATAATAATGCAAGCTTTGTTAATAATAGTAAAATATAATTTATATGTTACATAAATGGAACACACACACACCATTTGAGCTAAAAGAAATAACTGTAACACTTCATTTATATTTTCATATGAGGAATCAAAGAGACCAGTTTCGAGTCCGGCGAAAGAAACTAGTCTATTTAAATTTAAAAAAACTGTTCTTTTACCATCGTTTCTTTTTTTTTTGGATAACGAGGTCAGTACCGTCTTATTTTCTCATAACAATAGCCGCTAAACATTTACAGCTGATAGAAGCTGGAAGATGGTAGGTCGAGAATCAAGCAAATTAAAACTAGTCTATTTAAATTTAAAAAAAACTGTTCTTTTACCATCGTTTCTTTTTTTTTGGATAACGAGGTCAGTACCGTCTTATTTTCTCATAACAATAGCCGCTAAACATTTACAGCTGATAGAAGCTGGAAGATGGTAGGTCGAGAATCAAGCAAATTAAAATATAATTTTACTTTGTTGAAATAAAAGCAGATCGAAATACGAAATCTTGCAGCGATAGACGATGCACATGAGTGGCACACGAAAACACTGTTAATGATACTAGACCACAGTTATGTCGTACAAATTAATCAGCTGTCTATAAACATTCATTTTTGATTTTCAGGACAAACAGAATGATTTCAAGCCAGAAAACTACAAATCTTCTTCGAGAATGAAAAGAAAAGCAATATCTGATCTATCTAAACGATGGACCAACAAGACAATCCCTTACAGTTTTGAGAACTCTACCTTCAGTGATAAAGAAAAGAATCAAATAGATCAGGCCATAGAAGTACGATATAGTCAAAGGCCGTTCTAAAACCAGAATAGTCTAAAATGAAACACCGACTTTTAATACAAGTTTCGCTGTTTGTGTGGTAAGTTTGTATCGTGATTACTTGCTGTTGTTTGAAATGTTAGGTGCAAAATATCGGAGTTTTATTAATTCACGTTTGCACATCATCTATCACATCGACGGAAGTAGGTGTATATCAGGATTAACAATATCTTTAGTTTACATGATACTTGACATTATTTATAGACTACATGATACTTGACATCATTTATAGACTACATGATACTTGACATCATGATCATTTACAGATTACATGATACTTGACATCATCATCATTTATAGACCACATGAATCTTGACATTATCAGCATCATTTATAGACTACATGATAATTGGCATCATAACAATTGTAGACTATATGATATTTAAATTCAGCATCAACTGCTGAACGCAAACTCCATGACATCATCAACATCATTTATAGACTACATGATACTTGACATCATTATCATTTATAGACTACATGATAATTGACAGCAAAATTTGAATGCCAGGTAATCTCTCTATGACAAATGATGAATATGGTGTTGGTGTCCGCATACAAATTTCATATTAGAATGAACATATTTGTATGTGATATGTTAAATGGCTAAACCACTGAAAAAGGCGATTCGACGACACTAAGGTGGAATGTCTGAGATTAATTTTTATATTTCCCTTGACAACCAATTTGACAAAAGAGGATATTCTCAAAGAATAACAAAACAACGGAACAACCCGCCACCCAAAAAAGAGAGCTCCTAAAAAACATTACAAAGGAACAACTGGCATTTTCTTAGATATTATAAGCAGTTGCAATACTTGGTTGCAACTGACGAAATACAGTAAATGAGAGTTTGTGGACTAGAAAGAGATACGTTATTAGATAACATGGTGTCGTGACATATAAACAGTCGAACAATACAATTTCTACGATGCACTGAAGAACGGATCTGTGAAAGGACATCAGTGAACGCCACCTGGTACAGTGCATGATTAAGATGGTATATATCATGCTAATCCGTCTTACTTTCCTCGAAACATTTATTTTATCCATTTTCAAATACAGGATTAAACCAGAAAAAAATTATATTTGATGAAAATGAAAAAAAAACAGACATTATTCAGAAATAAATCCGAATCTCTGGTCAGTAGAAAGAAAATGCCAGTCTCTTTCTGATTTGTAAAGAATAAACGCGTGCATAATCACACAAAACAAATCGAACAAAGAGATGTATGTTGCAAATATTATTTAAAATGTGTGTTTATGATAATAAAATAATGCTTATATCAATCAGCTTTCATTATGATTTTAAAAATTAATTAACATTTAATTGCTAATGCAATCAGCACAACACACACGACATTTCCACATAGAAAACCTCACTAACTTGTTTTAGAGGGTGGTTGTAAAGCCATGCTGGTGGCCAGGTAAAAAGTGGTCGAAGTTAGGAATTCAAACTCCTGAAAACCTGGTCAGTGGTCAAGTTTAAATACCACGTTACGATCACTGATGTAATTGTGTTTAAAAACGAGTTGTATTTATTTATTTATCAATCACAACAATCATAAAATTATGATTGGCATTAATTTAACAATAGCAACATTGTGTGTTACAATGAAGGAAAACTAGCATTATATTTTATTTTGCAATATCACAAAGAGTTGTCTTCAATGTTATTTCTGTGTCTTGGAGAGAATATTTACTTAAAGCCAAGATTTTGTTTCTTCTAAATAGCTGACGCTCTATCTGGGAATTGTTTCTGGCCGGGCTATTGATGAGATAATTTCAAATTCCTCAACTGCTGTTACCAGGTTTGATCTCATGGGAGACACAGAAGGAACTGACAATCATCGTGAGCGAGACATGATGTTAACTTTGGAAGTAAACAACGATCTTTATGTAAGTCATTACAATATTTTTAATGTATAGTTTTTTGTTTGTTATTGTCTTTTGTTGTTGTTATGATCATCATTACTGCACACAGGACGAAACCATAGGTGCCCCGATATCCCCTCCGAGAATCTCGAAAAAATCCGAGAATCTCAACCCACGTGAACGAACTCTGTAGCACGGCTTGGGATACACGGTGCGGGTAGATTTTTGCTGACAATATTGCCCTGGTAGCAGCCATATTTATGCCCTAGTCTTTTGGATGTTATCTGCCAAGGGATCTTTAACGTGCGCGGGTGCAGACGGGACCTCAATGTTTATTACCGTTATTCGAGAAGGCTACACATTGAATCTCACTACCCCCAGAGATCAGGGGAGGGTATCGTCGTTAAGGAACCACGGATTAAGTTCTCCTATTTAAAACCAAAATAAACACCGCTTCTGTTGGACTTTGAACCCGAGTCCTTCCTGTTCTGAGGCCGATATATATATATATATAAAGTATATAAATGTATACAATGATTCATAATAATAATAATATTGCTGCTGTACGCGAATGATTTAGACATCTCATCATACACAGCTAAACTATGACGTCATTATTCCGGGAAATATTAACTTGTACACGACGTAAGCTCATTACACTTCAGTCAGATATCTCTAGCTCATAGTTCTTTATCTAATTTATTATAATCTACCATACTCACTTTATCCACATTATAATAAGCATTGTCGCACCTGATACCTTCTTGAATATTAATTATTCCACAACCTAAAGTTCTTATAAAACTATACACCGACTTTCTTTGTCTATGCTAATAATATTAGATTTTAGACCTGTCTGTCTGATCTGTTTAGTGAATATCTAACTACATCTTGAAGACTTTCGATCGATTTCAAAACCGTCTCTCCGTTCAATATTCAACTTGATTTCTCACTGTCTTCATTCTAGCTCTATTCGACAATGACTGTACTCCTTCATTGTCCAATCTTACGTTCCCCTGTGCATTTGTTCGCGTGAATAATCAACTAACCATTGTCTTTGGTTCACTTTTCATGCCGGTATTTCTAAATCCAACTCATTGAACTAAAGATTAAAGTGAACCATTTCATTGTACTAACTTTGTATTCACTCTTATCAGACTCAACAGTATATCTTGATGCGTACAGCTTTCCTGACTACTCATAGCATATGAGGTGGGCAGTGAAACACTGCCACATTATGCTGAATATATAATATGGTCTTCCTGGGTTTAAGGACAGATGAAAGCATCTGTTGTTGATCTTCGATTGCATTTACCGAACAGTCTTTGTTATGGCAGATTTGAAATTAAAACTCTTTACTCTTTAATCTTCAGGGTCATTTCATTTCTCAACATAATTTAACAACACATATTTCAGTAACGATTTGCATTTCTGACATTATTCTTTAATAACAAACGTTGTAAACATTTTAAAATACAAGCATGTGTAAGATGGACGGGGAATTATTTCCAGAATTAATGTTGATAAATATGAAGCTACACATGAAATGTACATTCTATAAATGAGGAATATAATGAAAACTCTTGAGTCTCGGGTTCATTTAAATTTTCATAACATGATGTGACAGAAAATATTTGAGTAACGATTTACCACCACAATTGCAACAATCGTTGTTTGTGTTTGATTGTTAGAGGACGTTTCTTTTGGACTTCAGAGGAGCTAAACAAATCTTTCCAAAGTATGACACAATTAGGCTAGGATTTGAACGAGTCAGATGACGTAAAGTGCAAAGTATTTGAATATCTAATTTTTTCTCAAGATTTGCTGAATTTGCGGATTCGAATGTCTCATATGCAATAAAAAAATATATGCTATCATTTATCAATTCATTTATAAAAGAGGTTTACCAACAATGTATACGCCCAAATTTAGAATATGTATCGTCAGCATGGTGCTCAGCACCAAACACCAGCACTGCACGAGCTGCATAAAGTACAAAACTAGGCACTTAGGGTCATGACAGGAGCAATGAAATCAACACCAATATTGCAGATGGAGAAATTGTGGCGGATACCAGAATTATACTGCAAGAATTATAAAAGACAGTAACATTTATACAGAAAACGACATTGCAGATATAGACAATACTTCAGGCGAACGAAAGATAGATAGATAAAAGAGGGTTTCAGTCATTCTATTTTAATGAAGTCTTTTTCATAAACTTGTTGTTACATTGAAATGTTACCTTACAGTGCTAGAAAACAGTATCACGTGGGAGGGTACTGTGAAGGGTACCATTCATCTTCCATGTAATTATATGCTGGTTTGTTTTTATAAAATGTGTTTCATACTTGGTTCAGTTTTCACACTCTTGATGTCGGCCTTCAGACATTGATTGAATTAATATTTTAAAGTTCTAATTTTATTTATCACTACAGAAGTATGCAGGAACGATAACAACATTGATGACTGGAACAACTGTAAATCATTAATAAGAGATATTCCAATAACATTTTTAATGAGAGAAATAATAATGCAAGCTTTGTTAATAATAGTAAAATATAATTTATATGTTACATAAATGGAACACACACACACCATTTGAGCTAAAAGAAATAACTGTAACACTTCATTTATATTTTCATATGAGGAATCAAAGAGACCAGTTTCGAGTCCGGCGAAAGAAACTAGTCTATTTAAATTTAAAAAAAACTGTTCTTTTACCATCGTTTCTTTTTTTTTTGGATAACGAGGTCAGTACCGTCTTATTTTCTCATAACAATAGCCGCTAAACATTTACAGCTGATAGAAGCTGGAAGATGGTAGGTCGAGAATCAAGCAAATTAAAACTAGTCTATTTAAATTTAAAAAAAACTGTTCTTTACCATCGTTTCTTTTTTTTTGGATAACGAGGTCAGTACCGTCTTATTTTCTCATAACAATAGCCGCTAAACATTTACAGCTGATAGAAGCTGGAAGATGGTAGGTCGAGAATCAAGCAAATTAAAATATAATTTTACTTTGTTGAAATAAAAGCAGATCGAAATACGAAATCTTGCAGCGATAGACGATGCACATGAGTGGCACACGAAAACACTGTTAATGATACTAGACCACAGTTATGTCGTACAAATTAATCAGCTGTCTATAAACATTCATTTTTGATTTTCAGGACAAACAGAATGAATTCAAGCCAGAAAACTACAAATCTTCTTCGAGAATGAAAAGAAAAGCAATATCTGATCTATCTAAATGATGGACCAACAAGACAATCCCTTACAGTTTTGAGAACTCTACCTTCAGTGATAAAGAAAAGAATCAAATATATCAGGCCATAAAGGAGTGGGAAGACAACACATGCATTACCTTCAGAAATGCCAAAAGTGAAGATTCCAATTTTCTTAATTTTGAAAGCAGAGATGGTTGCTGGTCCAATTCCATTGGAATGAAGACAGGGAAGCAAGTAATTTCTTTGGAGGAAGGGTGTCGAATAAAAGAAATTATTGCTCATGAAATTGGACATGCTGTCGGGTTTTACCATGAGCAGAGTCGTCCAGATAGAGACCGTTACGTAATTATAAAGAATGAGTAACATAGAACAAAATCGTTCACATAATTTTAACAAAGAATTAAATGTATTAACATACGGTCTCCCATACGATTACTTAAGTCTCATGCATTATCATGACACGAATTCTCTGTAAATGAAAACATGACGATAGAGACGATTAACAAGTCATTTCAAGACAAGATTGGAAAAGTGAAAGAACTAAGTTATTATGATATCAAACTTGCCAATTTGATGTAGCAACTGTAGTGAAGAGTGTAGTTCAAAATTGGTGTGTCCTAAAGAGGGGTCCCTGGGAAAAGATTGCAAGTGTTGGTGTCCAGGTAATCCAGTTAAAGAGTGTGATGATTCTAGAAGTACAGAACGTCCGTCGGTGGAAATATCTACAAGACCCACTAATAAACCGAAACAGCGGTTTGGGAAAATGTATACGAAGATTTGTACTACTACTAGAGATTTGAAAAATGAAACCGTGAATATAACAACGGCTTGTTGTGTTATGCTGCAGACAGGATTGTGGATACAGAATTTCATGACGTCGGATTCATCAATAGGTGACGTAATTTCAAAAATATTGTTCAGGTTACTACACAGCGACTTTATAAACACCCTGTACAATCGCTTATATTATGAACACATTTATCCAAGACACTTTCTCCACTTTAGGGTCTGTACAAATCTATCCATATTTATTCAAATATTTGTTCATTTCACCTCCACAACCACATGACGTCAATGAATCATTACATCACAATCTACAGACGCAACTATTCTCTTCCATTTTTCTTTCTCTCGTTGCGATATGTGAATTATGACGTGGAAACTGCTCATTCCTTATATCGTCATTTGTGTTTTATCTTTCTACCTCTGTGTCTTATTCCTTTCACGGACATTGAACGGTGGTATTTTTGTTTTAAATCAAACCTATTCGAGTGACATTGCCATCTCAGCTTTCGTTTTCTTTACCGTGATAGACGATCACTGTACTAATTATTACTTGTCGAATTCAGTGATAGTTCTCTTTATTGGTAATTTGGTCTAAATATTATGAAAAGCATTTAATCTCAAGTGTTTGAATTTTTCGGTGCAATTCTTTTGTAAAACCCATGTTTCTTAAACATTCAAGATGATGGCTGAAAAGAAGGATTCCAGTAATCTAGTTTTAAATTTGTGTCGTGATCTCTGTCTCTTGCTCTCTATATAATTCACATCGTTGTAGGACATGTTCTGGTATCTGGAGACGTGCCGTGCTTGTACTATGACGTATGTTTAAAACTTGCATCCTGTGGAGCTTGGTATTCATCTATATTTCTATCTTCATTTCTTCTTTAACTACAGCTTTTTCAGCGTGGTGTCGCAGAGAATGTGTGTTGTGTAATTGTCAGGCTTTCACTACACACACACACACAACCACACACATACACATAGAGAGAGAGAGAGAGAGAGAGAGAGAGAGAGAGAGAGAGGCTTTTAATTCTTTAAAGAAATTTTAACGAAACTCCATACCATCATCTAAACCCCCCCCCCCCCCCCAAAAAAAAAAAAAAAAAAAAGAAGTAAATTGTAATTTATTGTGGCTGTGAAACTCCTGTGTACTTGTTACAGTTGGCAATTAGATATTATTGATATATCCGTAAAACCCATTTTTTCTCAGCGATTAAGCCCACTTTGTAAAGTCAGCCACCATCCACATCAAAACTTACACTACCTCTCTCAATGTATACAATCTACTTTGGTAATAAACACTATTTCTATTAATATTTCTGTTTACTTATTTATTTACCAGTTTGTATTTATTTGTTACTGTTGGTGTGAATGAACTTACAAACACAATACATTATAAAGAAATAATTTGTATAAAAATCGTCCTCGAGAGTGTATGTGTAATAAAAATATAGACTAGGATTGAATAAATCACACAATGGGAGATAGAGAAATAGCATGGAGATAGTCTAGTAGTTGCCCATAACTCAGTAGGTTTTAGCAGTAAAAGAACTGTAAAGCATTTACAGAAACAAACATAGAAGACTAACATTAGCAAGTTTTTGAGAATGGACAATGTTAGCTGTTATATCAAAGGTGGCGGAATAGATGTTAAATTTGACTTGACCGTCACATGTTCAGAAATTAGGTTGATAAATAAACTCAGGGGCAGGTTCAGTTTTTGAGAGATGATGTCACTCTTAGGGTTCATGTTATTATTTGTATAATATTTTAAACTCTGAGGTTAACTAAATATCAAGATGGAGTTTGTTTTGCAAAATTGGACACAAAAGTAATCTAGAGTTGATTGAGATTTTCAGCTATGATGAGAGCAACGATATGGAGATGGCATGGAACTCGATAAAAGTACGTATTGTGTTATTTTTTTATGAAGTAGTATACCATGTTAGCAAGCCTTCAACGCGTACACCCGTGACAGTTTTATACAGCAGTAATACGCTCAGGTAAACATTTATAACTTGAAACGTCGCGATATCCGAATTACAAATCCTACAGGTAATTGAAAACTAGAATTGCTGCAAGTTTACCTTTTCATGTTGTGGCTATTAACAATGACAATACAAATCTAACAAAGTCAGAGCTTCCGAATATTTGGTATGTTACGATTCTCTAGTTTCATCGGATGAGTTGGTTGAATACCTGGACATTGTTATTAGAAAAGAAAACTCACTAAAGACACGTCACAAGATGATGATGAAAAGTATATGAATGAATAAAGCGGAGAGTTTAAGAAGATGGCTTTAAATATTGATTTTTTTAATGGTGAGATTTTGTTCTGTGCCTGAAGTGATACATTAAACAATATTGCATTTTTCTTTCTTGAGTACACATCTAGCAAAACATCACTTACACAAAACGATAATTCAATTCTACCAATCAAGTAACCTTCAATTAACGCAAAATCAAACCACTCCTATTTGTTCCAGGTAGACAGCAAAATAGGAAGTCGGTATTTTGTTTCTCACACAGTCGCTATTATATAAGTAAGGATTCCCTTTACACCTTAAGACGATCGGAGAATATGGTGTTTTAAGCCAATATTATTCAGTGACTAACGGCACATAGAAGAACATATAAGAGAAGCAAAGTTTGCAGCCATAGACTCGTTAGATACGATTAAACATCTCGCCCAGAATATATACCCAGAGATGGGTGGCGAAAAACACTACAAGCCCTATGCGACGTCTAACGATCGCTCTACTTTCACTTTAAAAATCGCTGAACCCATCTTCAGCAAAAACAGATTTCTAGTAATATTTTCAAAGACTTAGTTATCAAAGAAAATGTGTTTGTTTGAAAAAGAAAATCACTACATCTCGGAAATAAATCACTGAACCTGGATTACATTTAGCGTGCCCTGTCCATCGGCATCATTATTGCGTATTTCTTTGTCCGTAGTGATTTTCTAGTACATTCTCATTGTTCTAATATACTAAATTTGTCCTGCCATTTCCATCCTTTTATTCTTTCATCGATAAGTCGACGCGTGCATCATCGTTGCTATCTTTTTCAATTGCCTCTATACTTGAGATCATTTTGCTTCTGTCCTAGAGAGGAGACCACAGCCAGTAATAACCTCTGGCTCGGGGGCCTCGGTAGCATATTTGAGAGAACTGCTCGACTAGGCTACTAACGTTCGGACAACCTGTGTTCGATTCCCGCTGGAACCAGTGTGAGCTGTACTCGTGGTTGGAAAAAGAAATACCCCCGCGGTCCATCCAGCCGCTGGCAGAAATAAGTACCATGATAGAAGTACTCTTGGAAGGTGAGGAATGCCGCCTCGCATCTTGAGTTTCAATGGTTGAAGCGACACTACCCAGAAGTCTACGAACACTTCTGGATAAACGGGGAGCACATATCGCTGAAAACACGCGTGCTTGGACGCCGATTCAAGTCTCGTACTTTACAATACTATTGACCTTTCGAGCCGTAACCGGCCCATAGGGCGTAGACCAAGAATGAATTTTTGTTCTAGCAGTTTTCTTTTAAAGATATTTTATCAAATCTCGCCATCTGTCTCTGTTCTGTGCAAACAGTTCTATCTCATTGAGGGAGCCGATTCCTGCTGCTCTTGCCTCTCTCATCAATGCTCTTCTCAGTGTCTCCCTGGGTCTTCCTCTTTTCCTTTTACCTGTTGTTTCCCATATGAGGCTTGCTTTGCTATTCGATTATTATCTCTTCTCATCACATGTCCAACGTATGACCATCGTCTTTTCTTTATTACTGAAGATATTAGTGGTTGATTGGCGATTTCTCTAATTTCCTCGTTTGTTTTGAATTCGTTCCATGCTATACCAAGTATTTTCCTTAGACATTTATTTTCGAATGCGTTCAACTTTGTTTCTATATCTCTTGTTGTTTTCCAGCTTTCACACGCATACGTAAGGGTTGATAGTACATTTTATTTGAATAGCCTAAGTTTTGTGTTTGTGCTGATGAGTTTTGATTTCCACAACTTTTCAAGGCTTCTGAAGACATTGCTGCTGTAGCCATTCTGATACTAATTTCTTTGCTTGTATCCCCTTCTCGATCAATGTGACTTCCAAGATAGATAAGTGATCGATCTCTTCTACTGGTTTGTTTTCCATGTATATTTTGTCACTTGTTGGAATTAAACTTTTCATGACTTTAGTCTTTTCATGATTGACCTCAAGCCCAATTTTTGCTGGCTATTGATGATATTTCATTTGTGTTTTCCTGCATCGTTTTTATCTGACTGCTGATGAGAACTATGTCATCAGCAAGTCGAGGTCCTCCAAATGGTTTCCTTGTATCCATTCGATACCTTTATTACCAGTGCAGCGATAAAATACATCCTTGTTTAAACCCTAGTTTTCATTGGGAAACATTCGCTCAGTCCTTCCTCTGTTCGAATTGCACATGTGTAACCATCATACATGTCTTTGATAATATTTATGATTTTTTTATGGTAAACCATATTGCTTCAGAATTTTCCACAAAGAATCTCTATGAATACTATCAAATGCTTTTTTGAAGTCGATGAAGTTAAGTACAAAAGGTTTTTGCTTTACTTTACAATTACTTTACCTTTAATTTCTGCCTGCTCCTACAGCTCCCTCTATCACTTGATCGCAAAGCTTCATGTATCTGCCTGATCGGGGAGAGGGCCTAAACGGCTATTTTTCTGATCTAAAGGTTTAACTTAGACTAGGAGGGAATGAGTCTTTTTTCTCTTGATACAACATGATACGCTATCCAGCTACCAGACCTCACATACTTCTCAACAATTATAACTTGATTTTCCCCGTTATGCTATATTGTTACGTCTTCCGTCAGCGTTTGGACAAAGAAAATCAGGTTAACAGACAAGAAATGCTTAAAATATGACCCTTAAGTGTGGAGTGACATAGGCGAGATTACCATTGGTAGTTTTTGTGATTAAGCTCTGGATGTTTAATGAAAGGACGCTTCGAGAGGGACACGGATTATCTGAGCGAAGTCGATCTGGCAAGATGAATAGATAGCTCTAGTCTGTTCAAAACTCATGCCTTCCTTCAAAATGCTACAACTTTTGATTTTAATTGTTTACATTTTGTATGCAAATTGTTTATTGTCATGGCGTTATATTTAAAAAAAATGTTGGAAACAAATAGATGGTTTTAATTTTGTCCTATTTGCAGTGCATTAAACCAAATACGTATAATGATACTTGTCCAATAGAATATTTACAGTTTCTACTGGTAAACAAGACACGGGTTTTTAAAAAAAAAAATAAAAAATAAAAAAAATGCACGGATATCTCGCACTGTCTTTTCTAACCCCATTACACTTATATTAGAAAATGTCTGCGGGTTCGAAATCATTTCAAAAGGGGTAGAAAAAACGTTTTGTAACTGGGTACATTTAGAAATAATCTAAAGATGATATTCGTTACACTTCTAATTATCGCAATGGATTTTTATCATTATTTATACAGAGAGATTAAACAAGCAGTCTTTATCATTCTTTAACAAACCGTAAGAAAAAACAATGAATATTTTGTGGTTAAGTAAACGCTCATTTTTATCTCTGGGTCCAAGAATTTGAACATTTATTTTCAATAAATACAGAACGAATCAGTAACACTAAGGAAATTGGAATTGTGGCTGAGAACGAACTTATTGAAGTTTCAAAATCTGTATGATAGAGAACTGAGGGTGTAGGCTTCACATTTAGAAAGTTTGCTGACGGAAGAAACATTATTTGTGAGAAACCACATCTAAAACTCATGGCCTAAAACTTCATCAAAAATCTCAGAAACTCCTGTACGGGTTATCGCGAATTTTTGTGTCTGGTCTTACATTGTACACGATGATACAAATGAATCATTTATTTTAACGTAATTAATACAATTTATTTAAAGTGCCTAGTTCATTTGATCCTTGTCAATGCAGAAATTATTGCGCACCTAAAAAATAAAATCGACAATAAGCTTAGAATTTTCTTGACTTTGGATAAGCCATTGACATATCATCAAAATTTGGGCAAACTGTTACAAATAGTAACTGGATAATATGCGTTGGTTACGTCTTGTAGGCTACATGTTTCTATGAAAGAATTATCAACGTCAGAAGGAAGCAAGTGTGTAAATAGTTAAATTAGAAATGATAGTGAATATTCTTTATGCTGAACAAACTATCATTGGTTATATTCAGTGTGGGAGTCAAATCTTCTGGATGATTGGTATGGTCATGAAAAAGACCTGTTTTACAATTTAATGTCAACATGCGGGCAAGGAAATTTATTTTGGGGCAAACTTCTTGAGAGTAATGATTATCATTCAGAATTAGACGAGTCTAACTTGTTGATTATTGCTTTCGGCTGAATAAACCACAAACAATCCTTCTTCCAATATTCCTCTTCTTCACGTAAGACATGATCTTTACGTTATTCCCAGCAATATATGTCTATTGTAGAAGGGTGTGATTTGTAAGCGTCTTAACATCGCATAATTTGAACCGTTTTATATATATAATATATATATATATATATATACATATATATATATATATATATATCATCATCATCATCAAGTACCCTGCTTGCAGGCGTATGTGATCATGTCTCTCCATAACTTTCGATCTCGACAGCTATTTACCATTTCTGTTGTTGACCTTCAGCCAAGCCATTCTCTTAAGCTGTCTGTTATTTTTTCTCGTTGCTTCCCTCTATCTCTTCGTCCCTCAATTTTTCAAGTTGTTACAATATGTTCCAGTTGTTCTCTTCTCATTACATTGCCAAAAAATGATGATTGTTTCTTTCTAATATTGGAAATCAGCTCTCTTTTTGCTTTATTAATATATATATATATATATTTGATATTGAATTCTTTTTATTTTATTTTCCTTCTGCCTCGCGCTTCTTACCTTTGTCCTCCTTCATCTTCTGCCCTCTACCTACCTACCTACCTACCTACCTACCTACATACCCTACCTATCTACCTACCTGCATACCTACCTACCTACCTATCTACATAAATACCTATCTACCCACCTGTTTGTATCTACCTGTCTGTTCGTCTTTAATCTATCTATCTATCTATCTATCTATCTATCTATCTATCTATCTATCTATCTATCTATCTATCTATCTATCTATCTATCTATCTATCTATCTATCTATCTATCTATCTATCTATCTATCTATCTATCTATCTATCTATCTATCTATCTATCTATCTTATCTATCTATCTATCTATCTATCTATCTATCTATCTATCTATCTATCTATCTATCTATCTATCTATCTATCTATCTATCTATCTATCTATCTATCTATCTATCTATCTATCTATCTATCTATCTATCTATCTATCTATCTATCTATCTATCTATCTATCTATCTATCTATCTATC
Organism: Megaustenia siamemsis; assembly: GCA_032433765.1. Lineage (NCBI taxonomy): Eukaryota > Metazoa > Mollusca > Gastropoda > Stylommatophora > Ariophantidae > Megaustenia > Megaustenia siamemsis. The sequence continues at coordinate 61,985,175 of JAVIAB010000156.1, read as the reverse complement.
TATCTATCTATCTATCTATCTATCTATCTATCTATATTATCTATCTATCTATCTATCTATCTATCTATCTATCTATCTATCTATCTATCTTTCTATCTATCTATCTATCTATCTATCTATCTATCTATCTATATATATATATATGTATGTCTGCCTGTCTGCCCATCTACTTTGTACATCAAGCTATACAATCTTAAAATCTGAGGTGGAAAAAAGCTATAAAAACAATGAAAAAGGGAAAATCAGCACGACCTGACAGCATAAAGATAGAGATGATACATGCACTCGAAGAATTTGGCATAAAAACGACATATATCATGCAGGATATATATCAAATGAACTAAAAACATCAACTTTCACTGCATTGCCTAAAATGAATGGTGCAGTTGAATGCAGTGACTTTAGAACAATAAGCATAATGATCCATGTTACAAAAATCTTACTAAAAGTTATACAAGGAAGGATTCAGAATAAGATCAATACTGAATTAGATGAGCAGCAATTTGGATTTAGGAAAAGTAGCGGGACAAAAGAATATTCTGCATGAGAACTTTAATCGAAAAGTACACAGAAGTAAACAAACCAATATGTGCCTGTGACATAGACTACATCAAAGCTTTTTTATAGAGTACACCACAAACAACTTATATAATGCCTAAAAGAGATACATCTTGATGACATGGACATACGACTAATCTGGAATCTATACTGGGAGCAAACAACAATAATAAATATAACAAAGAGAACTCTACACCCATGATATAAAAAGAAGAGTAAGACAGGGATGCATCCTATCACCAAGCTTGTTCAATCTATACACTGAGCAAATCTTTAAAAACATCATAGAGATGCCAGGCCTACACATTAATGGAAAGCTAATCAATAACCTAAGATATGCTGGCAATACTACTGTACTACTAGCAGAAAATCCAAAAGATCTACAACAATTACTTAATGAAATAAACATGATAAGCAAAAAATATGGACTAGATATGAATATCAAAAAGACTAAAACTATGATCATAAACAAAGAAAATACTCAAAAACTCATAAGTGGATATCAAATTGAAGGAATAGACCTGGAGACAGTTCAGAAATACAACTATCTTGGACATACTATAACCAGTGATGGAAAATGTAAAACTGAAATAAACAAAAGAATAGGAATGGCAAAAGTAATGTTAATGTCATGAAGAACATACTAACATCAAAACAAATAACACCAGGGCTAAAACTAGGAATAGCAAAATGTTACATCTGCTCAATATTCCTATATGGTGCAGAAACATGGACATTAGATAAGAAAACAAAACTGAGAATTGAAGCCTTTGAAATGTGGATATATAGAAGAATAGGTAGAATTGGATGGAAAGAAAAGAAAAACAAACGATGAAGTCTTAAAACAACTAAAAATGAAATGATAACTACTAAGCACAATTCAAACATGACAAATGAATTTTTGGGCCATGTTAAAAGACACAATAGCCTACTAAAAGTAATCCTGGAGGGGAAAATACAAGGTAAAAGAGGCTGAGGCAGACCAAGACTAACATGGACGAGTAACACCAAAAGATGGACAAATCAGCCTATGACAACCTGCACCATCAAAGCAAGAGACAGAGCAGAATGGCGATCCATGGTAGCCAACCTTCGTTGCAGTGACGACATTCGATGATGATGATGACTTACGTAAAACCAAAAATAATAAAGGATTTTAAATTGTTTTAAATAAAGTGTTATATATACTTAACATTCCTATTCGGTGCAGAATTACAAACACTAATGAAGAAAAGAGAAGAGAAATTATAACTCCTTGAGATGTGGATTTATTGAATAGTGGCAAGAATACAATTATTATTGAATTTAATAGCTGGAAATAAAGAAATAACTATTGAACACGATTCGAGTAAGACAAAGAAATGTTACTGATTAAATGGGCTGATAACAGCCAAGGAAAAAAGAGAACTTATGATAGAGTGAAGGCCTACTTTTAAGGCCATAGACATAATGAAATAATACTCCATGGTAGCCGACCTTACCGTACCGGTAAAAATTTTATAACTTTAACAGTCCCTATATCAGAATGACAAATTCTACAACTAATGAAAACTAGAATTGCCACTAGTTTACCTGATCATGTTATGATTAATGACAATGATGATACAAACGTAACAACGCCAAGGATTCAGTGGCTTTGTATACTACGATTCTTACCTTGTGTGAGATTAAATGGTAGAGTTCCTTTATATTTCACCGCAATCAATGCTGTGAAATCATTCTGATGATTGGTATATGTATGAACCAAGTTATGAAATACGTAATTGTAGTTCTAGTACATCTACTGCTTCATATGTCATCAGAGCTTGCTTGTCTCACACACATTTAAATATTTGACACTATATGACGATACAACATTACATTTCAAAAGAATAATTTTCTCTCAAATCCTTCTTGAAGTCTGTATTTTAATGTATATAGTCCAAGAAATCTTAAAACTAGAAATATGTTAAGATGAAGAGACCAATTTTCTAAATGGTAAATACAGTTTTCGCTGTTTGTATGGTAAGTTTTAGCTTTATTATCGTTGTTGTTCGTTGACGTGTTTCTGCAGAATTTTGTAATTTTTCTTTGTGTGGGTCACTGGTCAAAACCCCCAGCCTAGAGAACAAGCTTGTCTCTCTTTGTCTGGCTCCTTTCCTTGACCTGCCCGCTTGGGAGACTTGCTGGTGGCTAAGCTATCGCCGGCATTGTTCTCGGGAACATTGGAACAACCCCCACCCCGATAAGGCGGAGAATGAACTATAAATTTGAATGTTGACTGAGAGGATATGAAGGTCGCTGATCATTAAGAAGATCCTACTTTTCTGTTATGATTAACACATACGTACAAAGAAGTCACCATAAGGCCAGGCATTAACATGAAGCATAAGTATAAAGAAGAAGTTGGAAATGGCTAGGCTTCTAGTAAAACGGTTGGAAAGTCCTGGCGAGAGTTGTCCGTGCTTGATCTTGACCAGATTGGGTGGAGATCTCTTGCGAGTGTCCTATTCTCCGACCGAGTTTCAGAGGATTAAGAAAGATTCGTTGTGGTTGGAGTATTTTGTGCAAAATAAAGCATTTTATGTATCAAGTTGCTACATTATCTATCACATTAATGGGAGTAGATGTAAGGGAGAGTACGATGAACAGCATTTATAGGCACCTACCTGATAGCAAAATATCGATTGCCAGGTAACCTCTCTGTGGCATATCGTGAATATGGTATTAATGTAGGTATATGTATTTCATAATACAAACGGATGTCGGTGAAAACATCTGCAAGACCCACTAATAAACCCACAGTTAGACCCACACGACGACGCACAGAGAAACCTATCGCATGTACTGACACTGAGACAAGATTTTCAAAGTGGGCCAAAGCAGAAATCAAAGTCCTCAATCAAAGTCAGATTTAACTGTAAAGCTTCATGTTCTGTGTGCACCGATGTTTAAGTATAAACTAGTACTTGGAAAATACTAAAGAACACTTTGTCCCTGTGAAACATGGAACTTTTCAACAATGAAAATCCTGAAGATACAGAACATTAATGGACGCTTGCGCAGAATACAAAGATGGAATTAGTAGGGGGAAATTACTAACATAGAATTGTGGAAAAGTGCGGGTCAAATCCCAGTGGATAAGAAGAGATACAGCTAAGCTGATGGTGCTGGATAGGACGCCAACTGAGAGTCTTACACAACAGTTCATTTTTTTCATATCTTAGCTTGTGTGTGTGTGTGCTGGCCATGGCTCATATTTTGGTGTGTCATGTTAGTCATATCTCATATCTTGGTGTGTCCGTGTTAATCATGTCTCATGTCTTTATGTGAGTCTGTGTTTAGTCATATCTCATATCTTAGTGTGTATCTGTGTTAGTCACGTGTCATTTCTTTGTTTGTGCATGTCTGGGCTAGTGATATCTCATATATCTTTGTGTGCATGTTTATGTTAGTCATATCTCATATCTTTGTGTGTGCATGTCTGTGTATGTCAATATGGTGGATATGCGGCAGGAACCATTGAAGGCTATGTCTAAAATGTGTTCCTTGTTGCAGTTTCCCTCATATTCCAAGTTCGGCTTGTTGCAGGAGATACTGAGTTAAGTGCTCTGTGCACACCGTGAGCTGTATGTTTTCATCCGTTTTGATCATGTTCCGATATTTAAATTGTTTACGATGAATGCTGATATCGTATGACAGGGAACAGTTGGCCGTGTTCTCTTTCTATGCGGTTTCGCCTTATGTCTTTTGGCGTGTGCTGAGACTGCTATGATGGGGACTACAGCTACCGTTCTGTATTTGGGGGATGAGTTAGTAATTCAGATGATTCCACTGGCACGGGTGGTTGCGCAATTATGGATTTTAATTCGTTTTCAGTGATACCGAGGCCTTACATAATGAAATAACCAACAACAACAAAAATCCCCGTAAAAAAAAAGACAGAGAAAGACCAAACTATTCTTGAAGAAGACAGATTGAAGCAGAGATGAAGGTGATGGGGTTGGCATGGATTGATCTTAAAAAAATAGAAAGGAACAGAACCGAAAAGAAAGTGTTTGCTGAAGACCTATGTTCCACAGCGAGTTGAAAGGTAGACGATGAATGCAACCGTGAATAAACAACGGCTTGTTGTGTTATGCTGCAGACAGGATTGTGGACACAGACATCAATTTCATGACGTCAATTTCATCAATAGGTGACGTAATTTCATAAATATTTTTCAAGTTACTTCACAGTGAGTTTATAAACACCCTGTACAATTGCTTGTATTATGAACATATTTATCAAGACAATTTCTCCACTTTAGTGTCCGTCCAAATCTATCATATTTTATTCAAATATTTGTTCATTTCACCTCCACAACCACATGACGTCAATGAATCATTGCATCACAATCTAGTGAGGCAACTGTTCTCTTCCATTTTTCTTTCTCTCGTTGCGATATGTGAATTATGACGTGGAAACTGCTCATTCCTTATATCGTCATTTGTGTTTTATCTTTCTACCCTGTGTCTTATTCCTTCCACGTACGTTGAACGGTGGTATTTTTGTTTTAAATCAAACCTATTCGAGTGAC
>JAVIAB010000156.1:61834412-61979959 GCA_032433765.1 Megaustenia siamemsis | reverse complement strand
TTATAGACTACATGATACTTGACATCATTATCATTTATAGACTACATGATAATTGACAGCAAATTTGAATGCCAGGTAATCTCTATGACAAATGATGAATATGGTGTTGGTTGTCCGCATACAAATTTCATATTAGAATGAACATATTTGTATGTGATATGTTTAAATGCTAAACCACTGAAAAGGCGATTCGACGACACTAAGGTGGAATGTCTGAGATTAATTTTTATATTCCCTTGACAACCAATTTGACAAAAGAGGATATTCTCAAAGAATAACAAAAACAAGGAACAACCCGCCACCCAAAAAAGAGAGCTCCTAAAAAACATACAAGGAACAACTGGCATTTTCTTAGATATTATAAGCAGTTGCAATACTTGGTTGTTGTAAAGCCATGCTGGTGGCCAGGTAAAAAAGTGGTCGAAGTTAGGAATTCAAACTCCTGAAAACCTGGTCAGTTGGTCAAGTTTAAATACCACGTTACATCACTGATGTAATTGTGTTTAAAAACGAGTTGTATTTATTTATTTATCAATCACAACAATCATAAAATTATGATTGGCATTAATTTAACAATAGCAACATTGTGTGTTACAATGAAGGAAAACTAGCATTATATTTTATTTTGCAATATCACAAAGAGTTGTCTTCAATGTTATTTCTGTGTCTTGGAGAGAATATTTACTTAAAGCCAAGATTTTGTTTCTTCTAAATAGCTGACGCTCTATCTGGGAATTGTTTCTGGCCGGGCTATTGATGAGATAATTTCAAAATCCTCAACTGTGTTACCAGGTTGATCTCATGGGAGACACAGAAGGAACTGACAATCATCGTGAGCGAGACATGATGTTAACTTTGGAGTAAACAACGATCTTTATGTAAGTCATTACAATATTTTTAATGTATAGTTTTTTTTTTTGTTATTGTCTTTTGTTGTTGTTATGATCATCATTACTGCACACAGGACGAACCATAGGTGCCCCGATATCCCCTCCGAGAATCTCGAAAAATCCGAGAATCTCAACCCACGTGAACGAACTCTGTAGCACGGCTGGGATACACGGTGCGGGCAGATTTTTGCTGACAATATTGCCCTGGTAGCAGCCATATTTATGCCCTAGTCTCTTTGGATGTTATCTGCCAAGGGATCTTTAACGTGCGCGGGTGCAGACGGGACCTCAATGTTTATTACCGTTATTCGAGAAGGCTACACATTGAATCTCACTACCCCCAGAGATCAGGGGAGGGTATCGTCATTAAGGAACCACGGATTAAGTTTTCTCTATTTAAAACCAAAATAAAACACCGCTTCTGTTGGACTTTGAACCCGAGTCCTTCCTGTTCTGAGGCGATATATATATATATATATAAGTATATATAATGTATACAATGATTCATAATAAATAATAATATTGCTGCTGTACGCGAATGATTTAGACATCTCATCATACACAGCTAAACTATGACGTCATTATTCCGGGAAATATTAACTTGTACACGACGTAAGCTCAATACACTTCAGTCAGATATCTCTAGCTCATAGTTCTTTATCTAATTTATTATAATCTACCATACTCACTTTATCCACATTATAATAAGCATTGTCGCACCTGATACATTCTTGAATATTAATTATTCCACAACCTAAAGTTCTTATAAAACTATACACCGACTTTCTTTGTCTATGCTAATAATATTAGATTTTAGACCTGTCTGTCTGATCTGTTTAGTGAATATCTAACTACATCTTGAAGACTTTCGATCGATTTCAAAACCGTCTCTCCGTTTAATATTCAACTTGATTTCTCACTGTCTTCATTCTAGCTCTATTCGACAATGACTGTACTCCTTCATTGTCCAATCTTACGTTCCCCTGTGCATTTGTTCGCGTGAATAATCAACTAACCATTGTCTTTGGTTCACTTTTCATGCCGGTATTTCTAAATCCAACTCATTGAACTAAAGATTAAAGTGAACCATTTCATTGTACTAACTTTGTATTCACTTCATCAGACTCAACAGTATATCTTGATGCGTACAGCTTTCCTGACTACTCATAGCATATGAGGTGGGCAGTGAAACACTGCCACATTATGCTGAATATATAATATGGTCTTCCTGGGTTTAAGGACAGATGAAAGCATCTGTTGTTGATCTTCGATTGAATTTACCGAACAGTCTTTGTTATGGCAGATTTGAAATTAAAACTCTTTACTCTTTAATCTTCAGGGTCATTTCATTTTCTCAACATAATTTAACAACACATATTTCAGTAACGATTTGCATTTCTGACATTATTCTTTAATAACAAACGTTGTAAACATTTTAAAATACAAGCATGTGTAAGATGGACGGGGAATTATTTCCAGAATTAATGTTGATAAATATGAAGCTACACATGAAATGTACATTCTATAAATGAGGAATATAATGAAAACTCTTGAGTCTCGGGGTTCATTTAAATTTTCATAACATGATGTGACAGAAAATATTTGAGTAACGATTTACCACCACAATTGCAACAATCGTTGTTTGTGTTTGATTGTTAGAGGACGTTTCTTTTGGACTTCAGAGGAGCTAAACAAATCTTTCCAAAGTATGACACAATTAGGTTAGGATTTGAACGAGTCAGATGACGTAAAGTGCAAAGTATTTGAATATCTAATTTTTTCTCAAGATTTGCTGAATTTGCGGATTCGAATGTCTCATCGGCAATAAAAAAATATATGCTATCATTTATCAATTCATTTATAAAAGAGGTTTACCAACAATGTATACGCCCAAATTTAGAATATGGATCGTCAGCATGGTGCTCAGCACCAAACACCAACACTGCACGAGCTGGATAAAGTACAAAACTAGGCACTTAGGGTCATGACAGGAGCAATGAAATCAACACCAATATTGCAGATGGAGAAATTGTGGCGGATACCAGAATTATACTGCAAGAATTATAAAAGACAGTAACATTTATACAGAAAACGACATTGCAGATATAGACAATACTTCAGGCGAACGAAAGATAGATAGATAAAAGAGGGTTTCAGTCATTCTATTTTAATGAAGTCTTTTTCATAAACTTGTTGTTACATTGAAATGTTACCTTACAGTGCTAGAAAACAGTATCACGTGGGAGGGTACTGTGAAGGGTACCATTCATCTTCCATGTAATTATATGCTGGTTTGTTTTTATAAAATGTGTTTCATACTTGGTTCAGTTTTCACACTCTTGATGTCGGCCTTCAGACATTGATTGAATTAATATTTTAAAGTTCTAATTTTATTTATCACTACAGAAGTATGCAGGAACGATAACAACATTGATGACTGGAACAACTGTAAATCATTAATAAGAGATATTCCAATAACATTTTTTATGAGAGAAATAATAATGCAAGCTTTGTTAATAATAGTAAAATATAATTTATATGTTACATAAATGGAACACACACACACCATTTGAGCTAAAAGAAATAACTGTAACACTTCATTTATATTTTCATATGAGGAATCAAAGAGACCAGTTTCGAGTCCGGCGAAAGAAACTAGTCTATTTAAATTTAAAAAAAACTGTTCTTTTACCATCGTTTCTTTTTTTTTGGATAACGAGGTCAGTACCGTCTTATTTTCTCATAACAATAGCCGCTAAACATTTACAGCTGATAGAAGCTGGAAGATGGTAGGTCGAGAATCAAGCAAATTAAAATATAATTTTACTTTGTTGAAATAAAAGCAGATCGAAATACGAAATCTTGCAGCGATAGACGATGCACATGAGTGGCACACGAAAACATTGTTAATGATACTAGACCACAGTTATGTCGTACAAATTAATCAGCTGTCTATAAACATTCATTTTTGATTTTCAGGACAAACAGAATGAATTCAAGCCAGAAAACTACAAATCTTCTTCGAGAATGAAAAGAAAAGCAATATCTGATCTATCTAAACGATGGACCAACAAGACAATCCCTTACAGTTTTGAGAACTCTACCTTCAGTGATAAAGAAAAGAATCAAATATATCAGGCCATAAAGGAGTGGGAAGACAACACATGCATTACCTTCAGAAATGCCAAAAGTGAAGATTCCAATTTTCTTAATTTTGAAAGCAGAGATGGTTGCTGGTCCAATTCCGTTGGAATGAAGACAGGGAAGCAAGTAATTTCTTTGGGGGAAGGGTGTCGAATAAAAGAAATTATTGCTCATGAAATTGGACATGCTGTCGGGTTTTACCATGAGCAGAGTCGTCCAGATAGAGACCGTTACGTAATTATAAAGAATGAGTACATAGAACAAAATCGTTCACATAATTTTAACAAAGAATTAAATGTATTAACATACGGTCTCCCATACGATTACTTAAGTCTCATGCATTATCATGACACGGAATTCTCTGTAAATGAAAACATGACGATAGAGACGATTAACAAGTCATTTCAAGACAAGATTGGAAAAGTGAAAGAACTAAGTTATTATGATATCAAACTTGCCAATTTGATGTACAACTGTAGTGAAGAGTGTAGTTCAAAATTGGCGTGTCCTAAAGAGGGGTTCCTGGGAAAAGATTGCAAGTGTTGGTGTCCAGGTAATCCAGTTAAAGAGTGTGATGATTCTAGAAGTACAGAACGTCCGTCGGTGGAAATATCTACAAGACCCACTAATAAACCGAAAACAGCGGTTTGGGAAAATGTATACGAAGATTTGTACTACTACTAGAGATTTAAAAAATGAAACCGTGAATATAACAACGGCTTGTTGTGTTATGCTGCAGACAGGATTGTGGATACAGAATTTCATGACGTCGGATTCATCAATAGGTGACGTAATTTCAAAAATATTGTTCAGGTTACTACACAGCGACTTTATAAACACACTGTACAATCGATTATATTATGAACATATTTATCCAAGACACTTTCTCCACTTTAGGGTCTGTACAAATCTATCCATATTTATTCAAATATTTGTTCATTTCACCTCCACAACCACATGACGTCAATGAATCATTACATCACAATCTACAGACGCAACTATTCTCTTCCATTTTTCTTTCTCTCGTTGCGATATGTGAATTATGACGTGGAAACTGCTCATTCCTTATATCGTCATTTGTGTTTTATCTTTCTACCTCTGTGTCTTATTCCTTTCACGGACGTTGAACGGTGGTATTTTTGTTTTAAATCAAACCTATTCGAGTGACATTGCCATCTCAGCTTTCGTTTCTTTACCGTGATAGACGATCATTGTACTAATTATTACTTGTCGAATTCAGTGATAGTTCTCTTTATTGGTAATTTGGTCTAAATATTATGAAAAGCATTTAATCTCAAGTGTTTGAATTTTTCGGTGCAATTCTTTTGTAAAACCCATGTTTCTTAAACATTCAAGATGATGGCTGAAAAGAAGGATTCCAGTAATCTAGTTTTAAATTTGTGTCGTGATCTCTGTCTCTTGCTCTCTATATAATTCACATCGTTGTAGGACATGTTCTGGTATCTGGAGACGTGCCGTGCTTGTACTATGACGTATGTTTAAAACTTGCATCCTGTGGAGTTTGGTATTCATCTATATTTCTATCTTCATTTCTTCTTTAACTACAGCTTTTTCAGCGTGGTGTCGCAGAGAATGTGTGTTGTGTAATTGTCAGGCTTTCACTACACACACACACAACCACACACATACACATAGAGAGAGAGAGAGAGAGAGAGAGAGAGAGAGAGAGAGAGAGGCTTTTAATTCTTTAAAGAAATTTTAACGAAACTCCATACCATCATCTAACCCCCCCCCCCCCCAAAAAAAAAAAAAAAAAAAAGAAGTAAATTGTAATTTATTGTGGCTGTGAAACTCCTGTGTACTTGTTACAGTTGGCAATTAGATATTATTGATATATCCGTAAAACCCATTTTTTCTCAGCGATTAAGCCCACTTTGTAAGTCAGCCACCATCCACATCAAAACTTACACTACCTCTCTCAATGTATACAATCTACTTTGGTAATAAACACTATTTCTATTAATATTTCTGTTTACTTATTTATTTACCAGTTTGTATTTATTTGTTACTGTTGGTGTGAATGAACTTACAAACACAATACATTATAAAGAAATAATTTGTATAAAAATCGTCCTCGAGAGTGTATGTGTAATAAAAATATAGACTAGGATTGAATAAATCACACAATGGGAGATAGAGAAATAGCATGGAGATAGTCTAGTAGTTGCCCATAACTCAGTAGGTTTTAGCAGTAAAAGAACTGTAAAGCATTTACAGAAACAAACATAGAAGACTAACATTAGCAAGTTTTTGAGAATGGACAATGTTAGCTGTTATATCAAAGGTGGCGGAATAGATGTTAAATTTGACTTGACCGTCACATGTTCAGAAATTAGGTTGATAAATAAACTCAGGGGCAGGTTCAGTTTTTGAGAGATGATGTCACTCTTAGGGTTCATGTTATTATTTGTATAATATTTTAAACTCTGAGGTTAACTAAATATCAAGATGGAGTTTGTTTTGCAAAATTGGACACAAAAGTAATCTAGAGTTGATTGAGATTTTTCAGCTATGATGAGAGCAACGATATGGAGATGGCATGGAACTCGATAAAAGTACGTATTGTGTTATTTTTTTATGAAGTAGTATACCATGTTAGCAGCCTTCAACGCGTACACCGTGACAGTTTTATACAGCAGTAATACGCTCAGGTAAACATTTATAACTTGAAACGTCGCGATATCCGAATTACAAATCCTACAGGTAATTGAAAACTAGAATTGCTGCAAGTTTACCTTTTCATGTTGTGGCTATTAACAATGACAATACAAATCTAACAAAGTCAGAGCTTCCGAATATTTGGTATATTACGATTCTCTAGTTTCATCGGATGAGTTGGTTGAATACCTGGACATTGTTATTAGAAAAGAAAAACTCACTAAAGACACGTCACAAGATGATGATGAAAAGTATATGAATGAATAAAGCGGAGAGTTTAAGAAGATGGCTTTAAATATTGATTTTTTTAATGGTGAGATTTTGTTCTGTGCCTGAAGTGATACATTAAACAATATTGCATTTTTCTTTCTTGAGTACACATCTAGCAAAACATCACTAACACAAAACGATAATTCAATTCTACCAATCAAGTAACCTTCAATTAACGCAAAATCAAACCACTCCTATTTGTTCCAGGTAGACAGCAAAATAGGAAGTCGGTATTTTGTTTCTCACACAGTCGCTATTATATAAGTAAGGATTCCCTTTACACCTTAAGACGATCGGAGAATATGGTGTTTAAGCCAATATTATTCAGTGACTAACGGCACATAGAAGAACATATAAGAGAAGCAAAGTTTGCAGCCATAGACTCGTTAGATACGATTAAACATCTCGCCCAGAATATATACCCAGAGATGGGTGGCGAAAAACACTACAAGCCCTATGCGACGTCTAACGATCGCTCTACTTTCACTTTAAAAATTCGCTGAACCCATCTTCAGCAAAAACAGATTTCTAGTAATAATTTTCAAAGACTTAGTTATCAAAGAAAATGTGTTTGTTTGAAAAAGAAAATCACTACATCTCGGAAATAAATCACTGAACCTGGATTACATTTAGCGTGCCCTGTCCATCGGCATCATTATTGCGTATTTCTTTGTCCGTAGTGATTTTCTAGTACATTCTCATTGTTCTAATATACTAAATTTGTCCTGCCATTTCCATCCTTTTATTCTTTCATCGATAAGTCGACGCGTGCATCATCGTTGCTATCTTTTTCAATTGCCTCTATACTTGAGATCATTTTGCTTCTGTCCTAGAGAGGAGACCACAGCCAGTAATAACCTCTGGCTCGGGGGCCTCGGTAGCATATTTGAGAGAACTGCTCGACTAGGCTACTAACGTTCGGACAACCTGTGTTCGATTCCCGCTGGAACCAGTGTGAGCTGTACTCGTGGTTGGAAAAAGAAATACCCCGCGGTCCATCCAGCCGCTGGCAGAAATAAGTACCATGATAGAAGTACTCTTGGAAGGTGAGGAATGCCGCCTCGCATCTTGAGTTTCAATGGTTGAAGCGACACTACCCAGAAGTCTACGAACACTTCTGGATAAACGGGGAGCACATATCGCTGAAAACACGCGTGCTTGGACGCCGATTCAAGTCTCGTACTTTACAATACTATTGACCTTTCGAGCCGTAACCGGCCCATAGGGCGTAGACCAAGAATGAATTTTTGTTCTAGCAGTTTTCTTTTAAAGATATTTTATCAAATCTCGCCATCTGTCTCTGTTCTGTGCAAACAGTTCTATCTCATTGAGGGAGCCGATTCCTGCTGCTCTTGCCTCTCTCATCAATGCTCTTCTCAGTGTCTCCCTGGGTCTTCCTCTTTTCCTTTTACCTGTTGTTTCCCATATGAGGGCTTGCTTTGCTATTCGATTATTATCTCTTCTCATCACATGTCCAACGTATGACCATCGTCTTTTCTTTATTACTGAAGATATTAGTGGTTGATTGGCGATTTCTCTAATTTCCTCGTTTGTTTTGAATTCGTTCCATGCTATACCAAGTATTTTCCTTAGACATTTATTTTCGAATGCGTTCAACTTTGTTTCTATATCTCTTGTTGTTTTCCAGCTTTCACACGCATACGTAAGGGTTGATAGTACATTTTATTTGAATAGCCTAAGTTTTGTGTTTGTGCTGATGAGTTTTGATTTCCACAACTTTTCAAGGCTTCTGAAAGACATTGCTGCTGTAGCCATTCTGATACTAATTTCTTTGCTTGTATCCCCTTCTCGATCAATGTGACTTCCAAGATAGATAAAGTGATCGATCTCTTCTACTGGTTTGTTTTCCATGTATATTTTGTCACTTGTTGGAATTAAACTTTTCATGACTTTAGTCTTTTCATGATTGACCTCAAGCCCAATTTTGCTGGCTATTGATGATATTTCATTTGTGTTTTCCTGCATCGTTTTTATCTGACTGCTGATGAGAACTATGTCATCAGCAAAGTCGAGGTCCTCCAAATGGTTTCCTTGTATCCATTCGATACCTTTATTACCAGTGCAGCGATAAAATACATCCTTGTTTAACCCTAGTTTCTATTGGGAAACATTCGCTCAGTCCTTCCTCTGTTCGAATTGCACATGTGTAACCATCATACATGTCTTTGATAATATTTATGATTTTTTTATGGTAAACCATATTGCTTCAGAATTTTCCACAAAGAATCTCTATGAATACTATCAAATGCTTTTTTGAAGTCGATGAAGTTAAGTACAAAAGGTTTTTGCTTTACTTTACAATTACTTTACCTTTAATTTCTGCCTGCTCCTACAGCTCCCTCTATCACTTGATCGCAAAGCTTCATGTATCTGCCTGATCGGGGAGAGGGCCTAAACGGCTATTTTTCTGATCTAAAGGTTTAACTTAGACTAGGAGGGAATGAGTCTTTTTTCTCTTGATACAACATGATACGCTATCCAGCTACCAGACCTCACATACTTCTCAACAATTATAACTTGATTTTCCCGTTATGCTATATTGTTACGTCTTCCGTCAGCGATTTGGACAAAGAAAATCAGGTTAACAGACAAGAAATGCTTAAAATATGACCCTTAAGTGTGGAGTGACATAGGCGAGATTACCATTGGTAGTTTTGTGATTAAGCTCTGGATGTTTAATGAAAGGACGCTTCGAGAGGGACACGGATTATCTGAGCGAAGTCGATCTGGCAAGATGAATAGATAGCTCTAGTCTGTTCAAAAACTCATGCCTTCCTTCAAAATGCTACAACTTTTGATTTTAATTGTTTACATTTTGTATGCAAATTGTTTATTGTCATGGCGTTATATTTAAAAAAAATGTTGGAAACAAATAGATGGTTTTAATTTTGTCCTATTTGCAGTGCATTAAACCAAATACGTATAATGATACTTGTCAAATAGAATATTTACAGTTTCTACTGGTAAACAAGACACGGGTTTTAAAAAAAATAAAAAAAAAAAAAAATTGCACTGATATTTCGCACTGTCTTTTCTAACCCCATCACACTTATATTAGAAAATGTCTGCGGGTTCGAAATCATTTCAAAAGGGGTAGAAAAACGTTTTGTAACTGGGTACATTTTAGAAATAATCTAAAGATGATATTCGTTACACTTCTAATTATCGCAATGGATTTTTATCATTATTTATACAGAGAGATTAAACAAGCAGTCTTTATCATTCTTTAACAAACCGTAAGAAAAAAACAATGAATATTTTGTGGTTAAGTAAACGCTCATTTTTATCTCTGGGTCCAAGAATTTGAACATTTATTTTCAATAAATACAGAACGAATCAGTAACACTAAGGAAATTGGAATTGTGGCTGAGAACGAACTTATTAAAGTTTCAAAATCTGTATGATAGAGAACTGAGGGTGTAGGCTTCACATTTAGAAAGTTTGCTGACGGAAGAAACATTATTTGTGAGAAACCACATCTAAAACTCATGGCCTAAAACTTCATCAAAAATCTCAGAAACTCCTGTACGGGTTATCGCGAATTTTTGTGTCTGGTCTTACATTGTACACGATGATACAAATGAATCATTTATTTTAACGTAAGTAATACAATTTATTTAAAGTGCCTAGTTCATTTGATCCTTGTCAATGCAGAAATTATTGCGCACCTAAAAAATAAAATCGACAATAAGCTTAGAATTTTCTTGACTTTGGATAAGCCATTGACATATCATCAAAATTTGGGCAAACTGTTACAAATAGTAACTGGATAATATGCGTTGGTTACGTCTTGTAGGCTACATGTTTCTATGAAAGAATTATCAACGTCAGAAGGAAGCAAGTGTGTAAATAGTTAAATTAGAAATGATAGTGAATATTCTTTATGCTGAACAAACTATCATTGGTTATATTCAGTGTGGGAGTCAAATCTTCTGGATGATTGGTATGGTCATGAAAAAGACCTGTTTTACAATTTAATGTCAACATGCGGGCAAGGAAATTTATTTTGGGGCAAACTTCTTGAGAGTAATGATTATCATTCAGAATTAGACGAGTCTAACTTGTTGATTATTGCTTTCGGCTGAATAAACCACAAACAATCCTTCTTCCAATATTCCTCTTCTTCACGTAAGACATGATCTTTACGTTATTCCCAGCAATATATGTCTATTGTAGAAGGGGTGTGATTTGTAAGCGTCTTAACATCGCATAATTTGAACCGTTTTATATATATATATATATATATATATATATATATATATATATATATATATATATATATATATCATCATCATCAAGTACCCTGCTTGCAGGCGTATGTGATCATGTCTCTCCATAACTTTCGATCTCGACAGCTATTTACCATTTCTGTTGTTGACCTTCAGCCAAGCCATTCTCTTAAGCTGTCTGTTATTTTTTCTCGTTGCTTCCCTCTATCTCTTCGTCCCTCAATTTTTCAAGTTGTTACAATATGTTCCAGTTGTTCTCTTCTCATTACATTGCCAAAAAATGATGATTGTTTCTTTCTAATATTGGAAATCAGCTCTCTTTTTGCTTTATTAATATATATATATATTTGATATTGAATTCTTTTTATTTTATTTTCCTTCTGCCTCGCGCTTCTTACCTTTGTCCTCCTTCATCTTCTGCCCTACCTACCTACCTACCTACCTACCTACCTACATACCTACCTATCTACCTACCTGCATACCTACCTACCTACCTATCTACATAAATACCTATCTACCCACCTGTTTGTATCTACCTGTCTGTTCTATCTCTATCTATCTATCTATCTATCTATCTATCTATCTATCTATCTATCTATCTATCTATCTATCTATCTATCTATCTATCTATCTATCTATCTATCTATCTATCTATCTATCTATCTATCTATCTATCTATCTATCTATCTATCTATCTATCTATCTATCTATCTATCTATCTATCTATCTATCTATCTATCTATCTATCTATCTATCTATCTATCTATCTATCTATCTATCTATCTATCTATCTATCTATCTATCTATCTATCTATCTATCTATCTATCTATCTATCTATCTATCTATCTATCTATCTATCTATCTATCTATCTATCTATCTATCTATCTATCTATCTATCTATCTATCTATCTATCTATCTATCTATCTATCTATCTATCTATCTATCTATCTATCTATCTATCTATCTATCTATCTATCTATCTATCTATCTATCTATCTATATATATATATATGTATGTCTGCCTGTCTGCCCATCTACTTTGTACATCAAGCTATACAATCTTAAAATCTGAGGTGGAAAAAAGCTATAAAAACAATGAAAAAGGGAAAATCAGCACGACCTGACAGCATAAAGATAGAGATGATACATGCACTCGAAGAATTTGGCATAAAAACGACATATATCATGCAGGATATATATCAAATGAACTAAAAACATCAACTTTCACTGCATTGCCTAAAATGAATGGTGCAGTTGAATGCAGTGACTTTAGAACAATAAGCATAATGATCCATGTTACAAAAATCTTACTAAAAGTTATACAAGGAAGGATTCAGAATAAGATCAATACTGAATTAGATGAGCAGCAATTTGGATTTAGGAAAAGTAGCGGGACAAAAGAATATTCTGCATGAGAACTTTAATCGAAAAGTACACAGAAGTAAACAAACCAATATGTGCCTGTGACATAGACTACATCAAAGCTTTTTTATAGAGTACACCACAAACAACTTATATAATGCCTAAAAGAGATACATCTTGATGACATGGACATACGACTAATCTGGAATCTATACTGGGAGCAAACAGCAATAATAAAATATAACAAAGAGAACTCTACACCCATTGATATAAAAAGAAGAGTAAGACAGGGATGCATCCTATCACCAAGCTTGTTCAATCTATACACTGAGCAAATCTTTAAAAACATCATAGAGATGCCAGGCCTACACATTAATGGAAAGCTAATCAATAACCTAAGATATGCTGGCAATACTACTGTACTACTAGCAGAAAATCCAAAAGATCTACAACAATTACTTAATGAAATAAACATGATAAGCAAAAAATATGGACTAGATATGAATATCAAAAAGACTAAAACTATGATCATAAACAAAGAAAATACTCAAAAACTCATAAGTGGATATCAAATTTGAAGGAATAGACCTGGAGACAGTTCAGAAATACAACTATCTTGGACATACTATAACCAGTGATGGAAAATGTAAAACTGAAATAAACAAAAGAATAGGAATGGCAAAAAGTAATGTTAATGTCATGAAGAACATACTAACATCAAAACAAATAACACCAGGGCTAAAACTAGGAATAGCAAAATGTTACATCTGCTCAATATTCCTATATGGTGCAGAAACATGGACAT
Source organism: Megaustenia siamemsis (assembly GCA_032433765.1). NCBI lineage: Eukaryota > Metazoa > Mollusca > Gastropoda > Stylommatophora > Ariophantidae > Megaustenia > Megaustenia siamemsis. The sequence continues at coordinate 61,966,556 of JAVIAB010000156.1, read as the reverse complement.
TAGATAAGAAAACAAAACTGAGAATTGAAGCCTTTGAAATGTGGATATATAGAAGAATAGGTAGAATTGGATGGAAAGAAAAGAAAACAAACGATGAAGTCTTAAAACAACTAAAAATGAAATGATAACTACTAAGCACAATTCAAACATGACAAATGAAATTTTTGGGCCATGTTAAAAGACACAATAGCCTACTAAAAGTAATCCTGGAGGGGAAAATACAAGGTAAAAGAGGCTGAGGCAGACCAAGACTAACATGGACGAGTAACACCAAAAGATGGACAAATCAGCCTATGACAACCTGCACCATCAAAGCAAGAGACAGAGCAGAATGGCGATCCATGGTAGCCAACCTTCGTTGCAGTGACGACATTCGATGATGATGATGACTTACGTAAAACCAAAAATAATAAAGGATTTTAAATTGTTTTAAATAAAGTGTTATATATACTTAACATTCCTATTCGGTGCAGAATTACAAACACTAATAAAGAAAAGAGAAGAGAAATTATAACTCCTTGAGATGTGGATTTATTGAATAGTGGCAAGAATACAATTATTATTGAATTTAATAGCTGGAAATAAAGAAATAACTATTGAACACGATTCGAGTAAGACAAAAGAAATGTTACTGATTAAATGGGCTGATAACAGCCAAGGAAAAAAGAGAACTTATGATAGAGTGAAGGCCTACTTTTAAGGCCATAGACATAATGAAATAATACTCCATGGTAGCCGACCTTACCGTACCGGTAAAAATTTTATAACTTTAACAGTCCCTATATCAGAATGACAAATTCTACAACTAATTGAAAACTAGAATTGCCACTAGTTTACCTGATCATGTTATGATTAATGACAATGATGATACAAACGTAACAACGCCAAGGATTCAGTGGCTTTGTATATTACGATTCTTACCTTGTGTGAGATTAAATGGTAGAGTTCCTTTATATTTCACCGCAATCAATGCTGTGAAATCATTCTGATGATTGGTATATGTATGAACCAAGTTATGAAATACGTAATTGTAGTTCTAGTACATCTACTGCTTCATATGTCATCAGAGCTTGCTTGTCTCACACACATTTAAATATTTGACACTATGATGACGATACAACATTACATTTCAAAAGAATAATTTTTCTCAAATCCTTCTTGAAGTCTGTATTTTAATGTATATAGTCCAAGAAATCTTAAAACTAGAAATATGTTAAGATGAAGAGACCAATTTCTACAATGGTAAATACAGTTTTCGCTGTTTGTATGGTAAGTTTTAGCTTTATTATCGTTGTTGTTCGTTGACATGTTTCTGCAGAATTTTGTAATTTTTCTTTGTGTGGGTCACTGGTCAAAACCCCCAGCCTAGAGACAAGCTTGTCTCTCTTTGTCTGGCTCCTTTCCTTTGACCTGCCCGGCTTGGGAGACTTGCTGGTGGCTAAGCTATCGCCGGCATTGTTCTCGGGAACATTGGAACAAACCCCCCACCCCGATAAGGCGGAGAATGAACTATAAATTTGAATGTTGACTGAGAGGATATGAAGGTCGCTGATCATTAAGAAGATCCTACTTTTCTGTTATGATTAACACATACGTACAAAGAAGTCACCATAAGGCCAGGCATTAACATGAAGCATAAAGTATAAAGAAGAAGTTGGAAATGGCTAGGCTTCTAGTAAAACGGTTGGAAAGTCCTGGCGAGAGTTGTCCGTGCTTGATCTTGACCAGATTGGGTGGAGATCTCTTGCGAGTGTCCTATTCTCCGACCGGAGTTCAGAGGATTAAGAAGAAGATTCGTTGTGGTTTGGAGTATTTTGTGCAAAATAAAAGCATTTTATGTAATCAAGTTGCTACATTATCTATCACATTAATGGGAGTAGATGTAAGGGAGAGTACGATGAACAGCATTTATAGGCACCTACCTGATAGCAAATATCGATTGCCAGGTAACCTCTCTGTGGCATATCGTGAATATGGTATTAATGTAGGTATATGTATTTCATAATACAAACGGATGTCGGTGAAAACATCTGCAAGACCCACTAATAAACCCACAGTTAGACCCACACGACGACGCACAGAGAAACCTATCGCATGTACTGACACTGAGACAAGATTTTCAAAGTGGGCCAAAGCAGAAATCAAAGTCCTCAATCAAAGTCAGATTTAACTGTAAAGCTTCATGTTCTGTGTGCACCGATGTTTAAGTATAAACTAGTACTTGGAAAAATACTAAAGAACACTTTGTCCCTGTGAAACATGGAACTTTTCAACAATGAAAATCCTGAAGATACAGAACATTAATGGACGCTTGCGCAGAATACAAAGATGGAATTAGTAGGGGGAAATTACTAACATAGAATTGTGGAAAAGTGCGGGTCAAATCCCAGTGGATAAGAAGAGATACAGCTAAGCTGATGGTGCTGGATAGGACGCCAACTGAGAGTCTTACACAACAGTTCATTTTTTTCATATCTTAGCTTGTGTGTGTGTGTGCTGGCCATGGCTCATATTTTGGTGTGTCATGTTAGTCATATCTCATATCTTGGTGTGTCCGTGTTAATCATGTCTCATGTCTTTATGTGAGTCTGTGTTTAGTCATATCTCATATCTTAGTGTGTATCTGTGTTAGTCACGTGTCATTTCTTTGTTTGTGCATGTCTGGGCTAGTGATATCTCATATATCTTTGTGTGCATGTTTATGTTAGTCATATCTCATATCTTTGTGTGTGCATGTCTGTGTATGTCAATATGGTGGATATGCGGCAGGAACCATTGAAGGCTATGTCTAAAATGTGTTCCTTGTTGCAGTTTCCTCATATTCCAAGTTCGGCTTGTTGCAGGAGATACTGAGTTAAGTGCTCTGTGCACACCGTGAGCTGTATGTTTCATCCGTTTTGATCATGTTCCGATATTTAAATTGTTTACGATGAATGCTGATATCGTATGACAGGGAACAGTTGGCCGTGTTCTCTTTCTATGCGGTTTCGCCTTATGTCTTTTGGCGTGTGCTGAGACTGCTATGATGGGGACTACAGCTACCGTTCTGTATTTGGGGGATGAGTTAGTAATTCAGATGATTCCACTGGCACGGGTGGTTGCGCAATTATGGATTTTAATTCGTTTTCAGTGATACCGAGGCCTTACATAATGAAATAACCAACAACAACAAAAAATCCCCGTAAAAAAAAGACAGAGAAAGACCAAACTATTCTTGAAGAAGACAGATTGAAGCAGAGATGAAGGTGATGGGGTTGGCATGGATTGATCTTAAAAAAATAGAAAGGAACAGAACCGAAAAGAAAGTGTTTGCTGAAGACCTATGTTCCACAGCGAGTTGAAAGGTAGACGATGAATGCAACCGTGAATATAACAACGGCTTGTTGTGTTATGCTGCAGACAGGATTGTGGACACAGACATCAATTTCATGACGTCAATTTCATCAATAGGTGACGTAATTTCATAAATATTTTTCAAGTTACTTCACAGTGAGTTTATAAACACCCTGTACAATTGCTTGTATTATGAACATATTTATTCAAGACAATTTCTCCACTTTAGTGTCCGTCCAAATCTATCATATTTATTCAAATATTTGTTCATTTCACCTCCACAACCACATGACGTCAATGAATCATTGCATCACAATCTAGTGAGGCAACTGTTCTCTTCCATTTTTCTTTCTCTCGTTGCGATATGTGAATTATGACGTGGAAACTGCTCATTCCTTATATCGTCATTTGTGTTTTATCTTTCTACCTCTGTGTCTTATTCCTTCCACGTACGTTGAACGGTGGTATTTTTGTTTTAAATCAAACCTATTCGAGTGACATTGTCATCTCAGCTTTCGTTTCTTTACCGTGATATACGATCACTGTTGTAATAGTTACTTCTCGAATTCAGCGACAAATCTCTTTATTAGTAATGTTGTTTAAATATTACGAAAAGCATATAATCTCAAGTTTTTGAATTTTTTGATGCAAATGTAATTGCAAAGCACATGTTTCTTAAACAGCCGCGATAGCTCAGTGGTTAGTGAACTGGTCTACAAAGGACTAGAGGTCAGGTTCGATCCTGATCGACGGCCTCCGTGTTCACCCAGTCTTAAAAGTGTGTTGTTTTCTTTTCTGTGAAAGTACGGACGTAATGCCGACCACATTACCCCACAAATCATGTGCCGAAGGTCTATAAATATTATGGTTACTAACACCATATTCATATACGCCACTTGATGTGACGGGGCTTTTTACTTTTTTACTTATGTTTCGTAAACATTCAGAATGATGGCTGAAAAGAAGGATTCCAGTAATCTAGTTTTAAATTTGATTGTGATCTCTGACTCTTGCTCTCTATATAATTCAAATCGGTGTAGGACATGTTCCGGTCTCTGGAGACGTGTCTTGCATGTACTATGAGGTATATTTAAAACTTGCAGGCTGTGGAGTTAGGTATTCATCTATCTTTCTATCTTTCTTTCTTCTATACAGCTTTTACCGCCTGGTGTCACAGAGAACGAGTATTGTGTAATTTTTGGCTTTCACCACACACACACACACAGAGAGAGAGAGAGAGAGAGAGAGAGAGAGAGAGAGAGAGTCAGAGGCTATATATTCCTTAAAAATAAAGTTTTACCGAAACTCCATAAAAAAACGTGTAAATTGTAAGTTATCTTGTTTGTGAAGCTCTCGTGTACTTACAGGTGGCAATTAGATATTATTGTTATATACATAAAACCCATTTTTCTTCTTAGCGATTAAGCCCACTTTGCAGTTCAGCCACTGCCACATATTATATTACACTACCATTCTTTGTGTACACAATCTACTTTGGCATTAAACACTGTTTCTATTAATATTTCTGTTTAGTTATTTGTTTACCAGTTTGTATTTATTTGTTACTGTTGTTGTGAACAAAATGAAATTACAAAAACACTACATTATAAAGAATTAAATTGTAAAAAAAAATCGTCCTCGAGAGTGTATGTGTAATAGTATACAGACTAAGATAGAATAGATCACATAATGGGAGACAGCGATATAGCATGGGTCGGATAGTTTAGAAGCTACCCATAACTCAACAGGTATTAGCAGTAAAAGAAATGTAAACCATTTGCAGAAACATAATTAGAAGACGAACATTAGCAAGTTTTAGAGAATGGACAATGTTAGCTGTTATTTCAAAGGTGGCGGAATAGATGTTAACTTGACTTGATCGTCACATGTTCAGAAATTAGGTTGGTAAATAAACTCGGGGGGCAGTTTAAGTTTATGAGATATGATGTCACTCTTAGGGTTCATGTTATTATTTTTATTACATTTTAAATTCTGAGGTTAAATAAATAACAAGATGGAGTTTTGTTTTGCCAAATGTTACATAAAAGTAATCTATAGTTGAGTGAGATTCTTTAGCTATGATGAGAGCAACGCTGTAGAGACGGCATGGAACTCGATAACAGTTTGTAATCTATTTTCTTATGAAGTAGTATACCAAGGTCAAAAAGCCTTCAATGCGGACTACCGTGACTTTTTTTTTTTTACATCGATGATATGCTCAAGTAAACATTTATAACTAACATAAAACGTACAATATCCGAATTACAAATTCTCCAAGTAATTGATAACTAGAATACCTACAACTTTACCTTTTTTATATTGCGGCTATTGACAATGACAATATAAATCTAACAACGCCAGAGCTGCCGAATTGTTGGTATATTACGATTCTCTAGTTTCACCGGATGAGATGGTAGAATGTCTGTACATTGTTGTTAACAAAATGAAGAAAAACATAAATGAACAAAGCGGAGAGTTTAAGAAGATTTGTATAAATATGGATTTTGTTAATGGTGAGGTTTTGTTCTGTGCCTGGAGTGATACATTGAATATTATTATGTTTTTTTCTTGAACACACATCCAACGAAACATCACGAACACAGAAAGATAGTTCAATTCAACCAATCATGTAATCTTAAATTAATGTAAAATCAAACCATTTCTATTAGTTCCAGGTAGGCAGCAAAATAGGAAGTCGATATTCTATTTCTCACATAATATTATATAAGTAAGGGTTCCTTCTACTTAAGGCGATCGGAGAATATGGTGTTTATGCCAATATTGTTTAGTGACCAACGTCATATAGACGAACGTATAAGAGACGCAAAGTTGGTAGGCATAGACTCGTTAAATAGGATTGAACATCTCGCCCAGAACATATGTCCAAAGAAGGGTGGCGAAAAACACTACCAGCCCAATGCGACGTCTAACGATCGCTCTATTTTCACTTTAAAAAATCTCTGGTACCCATCTTCAGTAAAAACAGATATCTAGTAACAATTTTCAAAGACTTAGTTATCAAAGAAAATGTGCTATTTTGAAAAAGAAAATAGTGCCTTGTCCATCGGCACCATATTTACGCATCTCTTTGTCCGTAGTGATTGTCGGGTACATTCCCATAGTTCTAAGTTGCTAAATTTGTCCTGCCATCTCCATCATTTTATTCTTTCATCGATTAGTCGACGACTGCAACTTCGTTGCTGTCTTTTTCTATTGCCACTATACTTGAGATCATTTTGCTTCTGTTCTGGAAAGGAGACCACCACCAGTAATAACTTCTGCCTCGGGGGCCTCGGTAGCCTAGTTGGAAAAACCACTCGACTAAGCTACCAACTTTCGCACAACCCGTGTTCGATTCCTGCTGGAAGCAGTGTGAGTTGTAATTGTGGTTGGATAAAAAAATACACCCACGGTCGACCCAGCCGCTAGCAGAAATGGGTACCATGGTAGTAGTACTCTGGGAAGGTGAGGAATGCCGCCCCGCATCTTGAGTTTCAATGATTGAAGCGACACTATCCAGAAGTCTCCGAACACTTCTGGATATGCTGCCGAACACATATGGGTGAAAATTAGCGTGCTTAGATACCGATTAAAGTCTCGTACTTTACTATATTAATTTACATTTAACTTCTGGCTGCTCCTACAGCTTGATCTATCACTTGATCGAAAAGGTTCATGCATGTCTGATTAAGGAGGGGGCCTAAATGGCCACTTATCTGTTCTAAAGGTTTTACGTAGACTAGGAGGGAATGAGTCTATCTTCTCTAGATAAAACAGGATACGCTATCCAGCTACCAGACCTCACATAATTCTCAACAATTACAACTCGGTTTTCACGTTAAGATATATTGTTACATCTTCCGTCAGCGTATAGATTTTCCAAAGAAAATCAGGTTAATAAACAACAAATGTTTCAAAAAATGACCCTTAAGTGTGGAGTGAATGAAGTGAGATTACAATGGTAGTTTTGAGATTCAGCTCTGGATGAAAGTACGTTTAGAGAGGGACAAGAATTGTCTGAGCGAAGTCGATCTGGCAAGATGAATAGATAGTTATTGTCTGTTCAAAAACTCATGCCTTCCTTCAAAATGCTACAACTTAATAACTGTTTGCTTTTAATTGTTGACATTTTGTATGAAAACCGTTTACAGGCATGGCGTTACAGAAAAAAAAATATCGGAAACAAATAGATTGTTTTAATTTTGCGGTATATCATTACCACTACGCATAATGATACTGGTCAAATAGAATATTTACAATTTCTACTGGTCAACATTACACGTGTAATTAACAAAACAATAGAAAGGATTTCCCGCAATGTTTATTCTAACCCCGTCGCACTTATATTGAAAAATATCGGCGGGTTCTAATTCATTTTACAGGGGTGGAAAAACTTTCTTGTGACCGGGTACATTTTACAAATAGTCTAAAGATGAAATTCGTTACACTTCAAATTATAGCATTTAAGATTTATCACTATTTTTACAGAGAGGTTATACTAGGAGTCTTTATCGTTCTTTCTCAAACTTTAAAAGAAATCAATTGATATTTTGTGTTTAAGTAAACAGTCACTTTATCGCTGGGTCCAAGATTTTGAATATTTATGTTCGATGAATACAAAACAGCAAGGAAGGAAGTATTAGACTTTTCGATAAAGAACTTATACGAAAATAACTTTGTCAAACGTTTGCACTGAACGAATCACTGACACTAAGGAAACTGGAAATGTGGCTGAGAACGAACAACGGTATTGAAGTTTCAAAATCTGTATGATAGAGAACTGAGGAGTGTAGGCTTCACCTTTAGAAATTTTGCTGACAGAAGTAACATTATTTGTGAGAAGCCACATCCAATACTCATGGCCTCAAACTTCATCAAATATCTCGGACACTCCTGGACAGGTTACCATGAATTTTTACTTGTGGTCTTATATTGTCCACGATGATTTAAATTTATCATTTTAAAAATATAATACATTTTATTTTAAATGCCTAGATCTGATGATCTTTGTCAATGCAGAAATAATTATATATATCTATTGTCCTTTCGAGCCGTAGCTGGCCCATAGGTCATATAACCAGATACTCATTCTCTTATCTAATTTTTTATTCTAGCAGTTTTCAGTCCTTGTAAAGATATTTTATCAAATCTCGCCATTTGTCTCTGTTCTGTGCAAGCAACTCTATCTCATTGAGGGAGCCGATTCCTGCTGCTCTTGCCTCTCGCATCAATGTTCTTCTCAGTGTCTCTCTGGGTCGCCCTCGTCTATTGAAATTATTGCGCACCTATAAAATAGAATTGACAGTAACCTTGGCACTTTCTTGACTTTTGATAAGCCATTGCCGTATTGCAAAGTTTGAGCAAACTGTTACAATTAGTAACTGAATAATATGTGTTGGTTTGGTCTACATGTTTCTATGAAACAATTATCATCGTCTGAAGAAATCACTTGTTTGAATAGTAAAAGGAGAAATGGTAATGAATGTTCCTTATTCTGAACAAATTATAATTGCTTTTTTTCAGTGTAGAAATAAAATCTTCTGGATGATTGGAATGATCATAAAATGAGATGTTTTACAGTTTGATGTCAGCATGCTGGCGAGCAAATTAATCTTGGGGCAGACTTCTTCAGATTAACGATTATCATTCAGAATTAGACAAGTCTAACAAGTTGATTATTGCTTTCGGCTGAATAAACCACAAACCATCCTTCTTCCAATATTCTACTTCTTCACGTAAGCCATGGTCCTTACGCTTTTCCCAACAATATATGTCTATTGTTGAGAGGGTGTGATTTGTAAGTGTCTTAACATCGCAGAATTTGAAGGTTATATATATATACACCAATCAAATATATCTTATATAAATATATATATATATTTACACACACACACTATATATGACTTGATTTTAGAGAGACGAACTTTGGTTGGTAACAAGAATAAAGACCATCGGTCAACACAACATAGTCTATCTATAATCTGGTATTGAATTTCTTCTAATGTCCGAGCCTTTTCGTCCTGCTTAAACAGGCTACCCATAGAAATAAAAAAATCAGGAGAGCTGTATCTGGAATCAAGAAAGAGATTGAAAAGATGGAAGAGCTAAGATTAGCTCCTTAGTTTAAAATTATTTAGAAGCCGTTCCTGACGGAATCAACTATGCTAAAGTGGAGAACTGATGTTATCATGGTTGTCAGATATTTGGAGACTTTTAAAATATGCACTATCATCATTCAATGTGTGTCTAATCTCGCAAAACTATAATGTAGTTCCACATCCTACGATCCAGAACCAGTACCCTATCTATACGGCGAAAAATCCCCACTGAGATAACGATACGGGTTGTGAAAAGTGCTCATGTATAATACATAGGCGTAGTAATAAAGAACTGACTAGATGACTAACTCTTTTCTAAATATCACGACCTTGAAGTATTGAAAATGATGTCAAAGTGAAGAAACAACATCGTCGTTTGGTCAAGCTAATGGTGATAGAAAAGGGAGGGAAATATAAAAAAATGCTGACTCCGCTTGAGCGTAATCAAAATGCGCAGATATATAATCATCATTTTCATGTGCCATACCGGTTGGCATAGGCGATCATGTCCCTCCACAATCTTCTATCCACTGTGCATCGTATCAGTTCTGTTGTTTACTGTTTTCCATGCCATGACACCAAGCTATCCAGTAATTTCTCTCTCTGTCGTCCGCGATCTATCGTTCCTTTTATTTTGACAGCTGTAACCAAGCATTCCAACTTTCCTCTTCTCATGATGTGCCCGAAAAATGTCGATTGCTTCTTTCTGATGTTTTTTAAGAGCTCCCTTTTTGTGTTGGCCTCTTTGAGAACTTCCTCATTGGTCTTTTTACCTGTCCAGGGAACTTTCAACATTCTTCTGAGAAAACCCGTCTCTGTGGCCTCTAATCGTCTTTTCATTTGTTTGTCTACTGTCCACGATTCGCATCTATATGCCAGAATTGATTCTATATAGCACCGATGAACTCTCTTTCTAATTTTTATTGACAAATATTTTTTGCATAAGATATTTTTCATTTTCTGAAATTCTATTTTGTCCTGATCTATTCTGCTTTTTATTTCTGTGGTGCATCTCCCATCTGATGTTATTATTGTGCCCAAGTATTTGAAACTTTGCACTTATTACAGATTTGTCTCGTTTATTTTATAGATATTTCTATAGATCTTTCTATCAATGTTCTTAAGATGTATATTGCATTATTGGTGCCCTTACCTTGCACAAATCCACATTGTTCCTCAATTATTATTTATGGTTTTATTTTGTTCCTTACACGTCTCATGATTATTCTTAGTAATATTTTATCATATGGCTCATGAGACTAATAGTGCGATGGTCGTCACAATCAGTGGCGCCTGACTTCTTCGGTATGTCTACAACGATAGATTTTAGTAGATCTTTGGGTATGTGTCCAGTGTTATATATGTCATTGAGTAATTTTGTTATGACTTGTACTCCCTGCTCTCCTAATGCATTTATCTCTTCGATTGTAATATTGTCAGAACCTGGAGCTTTGCCTCTTTTCATGTGTTGAATTACGTCCTCCACTTCACTCTGCATGATTGGTGGTCCTGTGTCTTCATTTGAAATGTTTAATTCTGGTTTTTCATCATCATAGAGTTGACTGATATATTATGTCAATCTTTCCATTGTCTTCTCTTGTCCCATTATTATATTTCATTACTTTGATTTCACACATCCTGAAACTTTGATTTATTTTCTTCCTGTTAATTCATTTAACTTATTGTGCATAAATTTTGAGTCTTTCTTTTGTTTTTTTTTCCATTTATACACATTTCTGTTTTAACCATCCTTCCTTTGCTTCTCTGCACTTGTTTTGGATCTCTTTTTGCAATATTTTGTATGTCCGTTCTTTTTTCTTATATTTTCTTCTTTCGTCCATTAGTTGTAATATTTCTTATGTCATCCATTTCTTTTTGTTGATTCTTTTAGTCAATGGTATTACTTCTTTTGATGTTTGTTGAATTGATTGTTTGAGCATTTCCTACTGCTCCTGGATGTCCTGTATTTTCTCAATAGCATTATATCTATTTTGTACTATCATGCTGTACTTATCACTCATTTGTTTATCTACTCTTAGCATATCTAGTTCTAATTTTATATTTCTTGGTGATTTCTGTTCCTTCCGCAGTTTTATTCTTATCTTTCGAACTACTGGTACATGGTCACTATTGCAGATATCTCAGATGCTGTTATATTAGACACAACGCAAATTACACCCACTTAACGACTTTTTTTTACAGAGTTGCCGAACAAGTGGAGCAATAGCGGGCCAACACATTGGAGGAGAAGAAGTAGAACAATTAATAAGAAATGATGGTTAGGTGCCTAATAATATGTGAGTCAATTTGGGATTTTTCGTGCCTGCAGCTGAACGGTGATTTAATGAATTGTAAAGCCAACAAGTAAATTACTTGTTTGTTTATCAATAGGCAAGCGCCGTAACTTCTTTTTAAAAGGGGTAACATGTGTAAGTTATTTGAGAAGAAAACTATTAAAATAAACTTTTGATCTTTGGTAACCAAACTAGCAATTAACGATTACATTTTATTAATTTTAAAAAAATTGCTGATCTTCAAACGCTTGGAAAACTTTGAAAGAGATTTCGCTGAAATAACAATGACACGGGCAACGTCATTTCTTAAGAGTTTCTTAAGAGAATATTAGCACTAGTGGGCGGAAACACATATGTACGCAATGTCTGCTATTAAAATACGTTTACTTCTTCCTCGCGCTTCTCACCTTTATCCTCCTTCATTCTCTAACCTCGGCCTGCGATATGAGACACGTTTTCATCCTGCGCTATAGAGGGCGTTAAATTGACGCAGTTGTGTTTTCTTGTAACTTAACAGGAAGCTTCGATGTCTGCATCCTTTAAGTCCAAGACATTCTATAAGCCACGAGGCACATTTCTAAACTTTAAGCACGGTCGAAGCTTGCTTGACTTACAAGCACTTCAACATTTGACGCGGTGATGACGACCGACCATTTTTTTCAAAAAACTAATTTCTCTACTACTACGTCAAGACCTTATTTTAGAGTCGCAAAAGTGAGTAAGCTTGAATATTGAACACGTTTACATTTATGTCAAATCTGTGAGTGAAATTAGTATATAAATAAAAGAAAAGCTGTAATTTCAATGAGAACAAAAATTCATTTATTTTTGCAAACAGTCTCTTGTTTCTTTCAATATTTGAATGTATTTTGCAAATATCCGAGTTTAAGTTACCTTATTATTTATTGCATTAAATATTAGTACTAAACTTGCAGGCTACAAAGAGCATCTAAAATAAATATACATTTATATTCCATAAACTAGCAGTACGATATAGTCAAAGGCCGTTCTAAAGCCAGAATAGTCTAAAATGAAAACACCGACTTTTAATACAAGTTTCGCTGTTTGTGTGGTAAGTTTGTATCGTGATTACTTGCTGTTGTTTGAAGTGTTAGGTGCAAAATATCGGAGTTTTATTAATTCACGTTTGCACATCATCTATCACATCGACGGAAGTATGTGTATATCAGGATTAACAATATCTTTAATTTACATGAAACTTGAAATTATTTATAGACTACATGATACTTGACATCATTTATAGACTACATGATACTTGACATCATTTATAGACTACATGATACTTGACATCATGATCATTTATAGACTACATGATACTTGACATCATCATCATTTATAGACCACATGAATCTTGACATTATCAGCATCATTTATAGACTACATGATAATTGGCATCATAATAATTGTAGACTATATGATATTTAAATTCAGCATCATTTATAGAACGCAAACTCCATGACATCATCAACATAATTTATAGACTACATGATACTTGACATCATTATCATTTATAGACTACATGATAAATGACAGCACAATTCGAATGCCAGGTAATCTCTCTATGACAAATGATGAATATGGTGTTGGTGTTCGCATACAAATTTCATATTAGAATGAACATATTTGTATGTGATATGTTAAATGGCTAAACCACTGAAAAGGCGATTCGACGACACTAAGGTGGAATGTCTGAGATCAATTTTTATATTTCCCTTGACAACCAATTTGACAAAAGAGGATATTCTCAAAGAATAACAAAACAACGGAACAACACGCCAACCAAAAAAGAAAGCTCCTAAAAAAACATTACAAAGGAACAACTGGCATTTTCTTAGATATAATAAGCAGTTGCAATACTTGGTTGCAACTGACGAAATACAGTAAATGAGAGTTTGTGGACTAGAAAGAGATACGTTATTAGATAACATGGTGTCGTGACATATAAACAGTCGAACAATAAAATTGATACGATACACTGAAGAACAGATCTGTGAAAGGACATCAGTGAACGCCACCTGGTACAGTGCATGATTAAGATGGTACATATCATGCTAATCCGTCTTACTTTCCTTGAAAACATTTATTTTATCCATTTTCAAATACAGGATTAAACCAGAAAAAAATTATATTTGATGAAAATGAAAAAAAAACAGCCATTATTCAGAAATAAATCCGGATCTCTGGTCAGTAGAAAGAAATACCAGTCTCTTTCTGATTTGTAAAGAATAAACGCGTGCATAATCACACAAAACAAATCGAACAAAGAGATGTATGTTGCAAATATTATTTAAAATGTGTGTTTATGATAATAAAATAATGCTTATATCAATCAGCTTTCATTATGATTTTAAAAATTAATTAACATTTAATTGCTTATGCAATCAGCACAACACACACGATATTTCCCCATAGAAAACCTCACTAACTTATTTTAGAGGGTGGTTGTAAAGCCATGCTGGTGGCCAGGTAAAAAGTGGTCGAAGTTAGGAATTCAAACTCCTGAAAACCTGATCAGTGGTCAAATTTAAATACCACGTTACGATCACTGATGCAATTGTGTTTAAAAACGAGTTGTATTTATTTATTTATCAATCACAACAATCATAAAATGATGATTGGCATTAATTTAACAATTGCGACATTGTGTGTTACAATGAAGGAAAACTAGCATTATATTTTATTTTGCAATATCACAAAGAGTTGTCTTCAATGTTATTTCTGTGTCTTGGAGAGAATATTTACTTAAAGCCAAGGTTTTGTTTCTACTAAACAGCTGACGCTCTATCTGGGAATTGTTTCTGGCCGGGCTATTGATGAGATAACCTCAAATTCCTCAACTTATGTTGTCAGGTTTGATCTCATGGGAGACACAGAAGAAACTGACAATCGTCGTGAGCGAGACATGATGTTAACTTTGGAAGTAAACAACGATCTTTATGTAAGTCATTACAATATTTTTAATGTATAGGTTTTTGTTTATTATTGTCTTTTGTTGTTGTTATGATCATCATTACTGCACACAGGACGAAACAATAGGTGCCCCGATATCCCCCCCCCCGAGAATCTCGAAAAAATCCGAGAATCTCAACCCACGTGAACGAACTCCGTAGCACGGATTGGGATACACGGTGCGGGTAGATTTTTGCTGACAATATTGCCCTGGTAGCAGCCATATTTATGCCCTACTCTTTTGGATGTTATCTCCCAAGGGATCTTTAACGTGCGCGGGTGCTCACGGGACCTCAATGTTTATTACCGTTATTCGAGAGGGCTACACATTGAATCTCACTACCCCCAGAGATCAGGGGAGGGTATCGTCATTAAGGAACCACGGATTAAGTTCTCGTATTTAAAACCAAAATAAACACCGCTTCTGTTGGACTTTGAACGTTAGTCCTTCCTTCTCTGAGGCCGATATATATATATATATATATATATATATATATATATATATATATATATATATAGAGAGAGAGAGAGAGAGAGAGAGAGAGTATATAATTGTATACAATGATTCATAATAATAATAATATTGCTGCTGTACGCGAATGATTTAGACATCTCATCACACACGGTTAAACTATGATGTCATTATTCCGGGAAATATTAACTGGTACACGACGTAAGCTCAATACACTTCAGTCAGATATCTCTAGCTCATAGTTCTTTATCTAATTTATTATAGTCTGCTCTACTCACTTTATCCACATTATAATAAGCATTGTCGCACCTGATACATTCTTGACTATTAATTATTCCACAACCTAAAGTTCTTATAAAACTATACACCGACTTTCTTTGTCTATGCTAATAATAATCATTTTCAGACCTGTCTGTCTGATCTGTTTAGTGAATATCTAACTACATCTTGAAGACTTTCGATCGATTTCAAAACCGTCTCTCCGTTTAATATCCAACTTGGTTTCTCACAGTCTACATTCTAGCTCTATTCGACTGTGACTGTACTCCTTCATTGTCCAATCTTACGTTCCCCTGCGCATTTGTTCGCATGAATAATCAACTAACCATTGTCTTTGTTTCACTTTTCATGCCGGTATTTCTGAATCCAACTCATTGGACTAAAGATTAAAGTGAACCATTTCATTGTTTACTAACTTTGTATCCACTCTCATCAGACTCAAAATAATATCTTGATGCGTACAGCTTTCCTGACTACTCATAGCATATAAGGTGGGCAGTGAAACACTGCCACATTATAAAAAAAAGTAAAGTACCCCTGTCACGCCAAGTGGCGTATAGGGAAATATGGTGTTAGTGACCCTATGTTTTACAGAACTTCAGCACATGATTTTTGGGGTAATGTGGTCAGTATTACGCCCATGCTGCTTTACTTTCCCAGAAAAAATCCGGTACCCATTTAAGGCTGGGTGAACCCGGAAGCCGTCGTTTGGGATCGAACCCTACCCCTTGTCCGTGGTAGTCCAGTTCACTAACCACTGAGCTATCGCGGCTCCCACTGCCACATTATGCTGAATATATAATATGGTCTTCCTGGGTTTAAGGACAGATGAAAGCATCTGTTGTTGATCTTCGATTGAATTTACCGAACAGTCTTTGTTATGGCAGATTTGAAATTAAAACTCTTTACTCTTTAATCTTCAGGGTCATTTCATTTTCTCAACATAATTTAACAACACATATTTCAGTAACGATTTGCATTTCTGACATTATTCTTTAATAACAAACGTTGTAAACATTTTAAAATACAAGCAATGTAAGATGGACGGGGAATTATTTCCAGAATTAATGTTGATAAATATGAAGCTACACATGAAATGTACATTCTATAAATGAGGAATATAATGAAAACTCTTGAGTCTCGGGGTTCATTTAAATTTTCATAACATGATGTGACAGAAAATATTTGAGTAACGATTTACCACCACAATTGCAACAATCGTTGTTTGTGTTTGATTGTTAGAGGACGTTTCTTTTGGACTTCAGAGGAGCTAAACAAATCTTTCCAAAGTATGACACAATTAGGTTAGGATCTGAACGAGTCAGATGACGTAAAGTGCAAAGTATTTGAATATCTAATTTTTTCTCAAGATTTGCTGAATTTGCGGATTCGAATGTCTCATCGGCAATAAAAAATATATGCTATCATTTATCAATTCATTTATAAAAGAGGTTTACCAACAATGTATACGCCCAAATTTAGAATATGGATCGTCAGCATGGTGCTCAGCACCAAACACCAAAACTGCACGAGCTGGATAAAGTACAAAACTAGGCACTTAGGGTCATGACAGGAGCAATGAAATCAACACCAATATTGCAGATGGAGAAATTGTGGAGGATACCAGAATTATACTGCAAGAATTATAAAAGACAGTAACATTTATACAGAAAACGGCATTGCAGATATAGACAATACTTCAGGCGAACGAAAGATAGATAGATAAAAGAGGGTTTCAGTCATTCTATTTTAATGAAGTCTTTTTCATAAACTTGTTGTTACATTGAAATGTTACCTTACAGTGCTAGATAACAGTATCACGTGGGAGGGTACTGTGAAGGGTACCATTCATCTTCCATGTAATTATATGCTGGTTTGTTTTTATAAAATGTGTTTCATACTTGGTTCAGTTTTCACACTCTTGATGTCGGCCTTCAGACATTGATTGAATTAATATTTTAAAGTTCTAATTTTATTTATCACTACAGAAGTATGCAGGAACGATAACAACATTGATGACTGGAACAACTGTAAATCATTAATAAGAGATATTCCAATAACATTTTTTATGAGAGAAATAATAATGCAAGCTTTGTTAATAATAGTAAAATATAATTTATATGTTACATAAATGGAACACACACACACCATTTGAGCTAAAAGAAATAACTGTAACACTTCATTTATATTTTCATATGAGGAATCAAAGAGACCAGTTTCGAGTCCGGCGAAAGAAACTAGTCTATTTAAATTTTAAAAAAACTGTTCTTTTACCATCGTTTCTTTTTTATTGGATAACGAGGTCAGTACCGTCTTATTTTCTCATAACAATAGCCGCTAAACATTTACAGCTGATAGAAGCTGGAAGATGGTAGGTCGAGAATCAAGCAAATTAAAATATAATTTTACTTTGTTGAAATAAAAGCAGATCGAAATACGAAATCTTGCAGCGATAGACGATGCACATGAGTGGCACACGAAAACATTGTTAATGATACTAGACCACAGTTATGTCGTACAAATTAATCAGCTGTCTATAAACATTCATTTTTGATTTTCAGGACAAACAGAATGATTTCAAGCCAGAAAACTACAAATCTTCTTCGAGAATGAAAAGAAAAGCAATATCTGATCTATCTAAACGATGGACCAACAAGACAATCCCTTACAGTTTTGAGAACTCTACCTTCAGTGATAAAGAAAAGAATCAAATAGATCAGGCCATAAAGGAGTGGGAAGACAACACATGCATTACCTTCAGAAATGCCAAAAGTGAAGATTCCAATTTTCTTAATTTTGAAAGCAGAGATGGTTGCTGGTCCGATTCCGTTGGAATGATGACAGGGAAGCAAGTAATTTCTTTGGGGAAGGGTGTCGAATAAAAGAAATTATTGCTCATGAAATTGGACATGCTGTCGGGTTTTACCATGAGCAGAGTCGTCCAGATAGAGACCGTTACGTAATTATAAAGAATGAGTACATAGAACAAAATCGTTCACATAATTTTAACAAAGAATTAAATGTATTAACATACGGTCTCCCATACGATTACTTAAGTCTCATGCATTATTATGACACGGAATTCTCTGTAAATGAAAACAGACGATAGAGACGATTAACAAGTCATTTCAAGACAAGATTGGAAAAGTGAAAGAACTAAGTTATTATGATATCAAACTTGCCAATTTGATGTACAACTGTAGTGAAGAGTGTAGTTCAAAATTGGCGTGTCCTAAAGAGGGGTTCCTGGGAAAAGATTGCAAGTGTTGGTGTCCAGGTAATCCAGTTAAAGAGTGTGATGATTCTAGAAGTACAGAACGTCCGTCGGTGGAAATATCTACAAGACCCACTAATAAACCGAAAACAGCGGTTTGGGAAAAGGTATACGAAGATTTGTACTACTACTAGAGATTTAAAAAATGAAACCGTGAATATAACAACGGCTTGTTGTGTTATGCTGCAGACAGGATTGTGGATACAGAATTTCATGACGTCGGATTCATCAATAGGTGACGTAATTTCAAAAATATTGTTCAGGTT
This sequence comes from Megaustenia siamemsis, assembly GCA_032433765.1. Taxonomy (NCBI): domain Eukaryota; kingdom Metazoa; phylum Mollusca; class Gastropoda; order Stylommatophora; family Ariophantidae; genus Megaustenia; species Megaustenia siamemsis. The sequence continues at coordinate 61,947,570 of JAVIAB010000156.1, read as the reverse complement.
ACTACACAGCGACTTTATAAACACACTGTACAATCGATTATATTATGAACATATTTATCCAAGACACTTTCTCCACTTTAGGGTCTGTACAAATCTATCCATATTTATTCAAATATTTGTTCATTTCACCTCCACAACCACATGACGTCAATGAATCATTACATCACAATCTACAGACGCAACTATTCTCTTCCATTTTCCTTTCTCTCGTTGCGATATGTGAATTATGACGTGGAAACTGCTCATTCCTTATATCGTCATTTGTGTTTTATCTTTCTACCTCTGTGTCTTATTCCTTTCACGGACGTTGAACGGTGGTATTTTTGTTTTAAATCAAACCTATTCGAGTGACATTGCCATCTCAGCTTTCGTTTCTTTACCGTGATAGACGATCATTGTACTAATTATTACTTGTCGAATTCAGTGATAATTCTCTTTATTGGTAATTTGGTCTAAATATTATGAAAAGCATTTAATCTCAAGTGTTTGAATTTTTCGGTGCAATTCTTTTGTAAAGTCCATGCTTCGTAAACATTCAGGATGATGGCTGAAAAGAAGGATTCCAGTAATCTAGTTTTAAATTTGTGTCGTGATCTCTGTCTCTTGCTCTCTATATAATTCACATCGTTGTAGGACATGTTCTGGTATCTGGAGACGTGCCGTGCTTGTACTATGACGTATGTTTAAAACTTGCATCCTGTGGAGTTTGGTATTCATCTATATTTCTATCTTTATTTCTTCTTTAACTACAGCTTTTTCAGCGTGGTGTCGCAGAGAATGTGTGTTGTGTAATTGTCAGGCTTTCACTACACACACACACAACCACACACATACACATAGAGAGAGAGAGAGAGAGAGAGAGAGAGGCTTTTAATTCTTTAAAGAAATTTTAACGAAACTCCATACCATCATCTAACCCCCCCCCCCCAAAAAAAAAAAAAAAAGAAGTAAATTGTAATTTATCGTGGCTGTGAAACTCCTGTGTACTTGTTACAGTTGGCAATTAGATATTATTGATATATCCGTAAAGCCCATTTTTTCTCAGCGATTAAGCCCACTTTGTAAGTCAGCCACCATCCACATCAAAACTTACACTACCTCTCTCAATGTATACAATCTACTTTTGTAATAAACACTATTTCTATTAATATTTCTGTTTACTTATTTATTTACCAGTTTGTATTTATTTGTTACTGTTGGTGTGAATGAACTTACAAACACAATACATTATAAAGAAATAATTTGTATAAAAATCGTCCTCGAGAGTGTATGTGTAATAAAAATATAGACTAGGATTGAATAAATCACACAATGGGAGATAGAGAAATAGCATGGAGATAGTCTAGTAGTTGCCCATAACTCAGTAGGTTTTAGCAGTAAAAGAACTGTAAAGCATTTACAGAAACAAACATAGAAGACTAACATTAGCAAGTTTTTGAGAATGGACAATGTTAGCTGTTATATCAAAGGTGGCGGAATAGATGTTAAATTTGACTTGACCGTCACATGTTCAGAAATTAGGTTGATAAATAAACTCAGGGGCAGGTTCAGTTTTTGAGAGATGATGTCACTCTTAGGGTTCATGTTATTATTTGTATAATATTTTAAACTCTGAGGTTAACTAAAGATCAAGATGGAGTTTTGTTTTGCAAAATTGGACACAAAAGTAATCTAGAGTTGATTGAGATTTTTCAGCAATGATGAGAGCAACGATATGGAGATGGCATGGAACTCGATAAAAGTACGTATTGTGTTATTTTTCTATGAAGTAGTATACCATGTTAGGCAGCCTTCAATGCGTACACTCGTGACAGTTTTATACAGCAGTAATACGCTCAGGTAAACATTTATAACTTGAAACGTCGCGATATCCGAATTACAAATCCTACAGGTAATTGAAAACTAGAATTGCTGCAAGTTTACCTTTTCATGTTGTGGCTATTAACAATGACAATACAAATCTAACAAAGTCAGAGCTTCCGAATATTTGGTATATTACGATTCTCTAGTTTCATCGGATGAGTTGGTTGAATACCTGGACATTGTTATTAGAAAAGAAAAACTCACTAAAGACACGTCACAAGATGATGATGAAAAGTATATGAATGAATAAAGCGGAGAGTTTAAGAAGATGGCTTTAAATATTGATTTTTTTAATGGTGAGATTTTGTTCTGTGCCTGAAGTGATACATTAAACAATATTACATTTTTCTTTCTTGAGTACACATCTAGCAAAACATCACTAACACAAAACGATAATTCAATTCTACCAATCAAGTAACCTTCAATTAACGCAAAATCAAACCACTCCTATTTGTTCCAGGTAGACAGCAAAATAGGAAGTCGGTATTTTGTTTCTCACACAGTCGCTATTATATAAGTAAGGATTCCCTTTACACCTTAAGACGATCGGAGAATATGGTGTTTAAGCCAATATTATTCAGTGACTAACGGCACATAGAAGAACATATAAGAGAAGCAAAGTTTGCAGCCATAGACTCGTTAGATACGATTAAACATCTCGCCCAGAATATATACCCAGAGATGGGTGGCGAAAAACACTACAAGCCCTATGCGACGTCTAACGATCGCTCTACTTTCACTTTAAAAATTCGCTGAACCCATCTTCAGCAAAAACAGATTTCTAGTAATAATTTTCAAAGACTTAGTTATCAAAGAAAATGTGTTTGTTTGAAAAAGAAAATCACTACATCTCGGAAATAAATCACTGAACCTGGATTACATTTAGCGTGCCCTGTCCATCGGCATCATTATTGCGTATTTCTTTGTCCGTAGTGATTTTCTAGTACATTCTCATTGTTCTAATATACTAAATTTGTCCTGCCATTTCCATCCTTTTATTCTTTCATCGATAAGTCGACGCGTGCATCATCGTTGCTGTCTTTTCCAATTGCCTCTATACTTGAGATCATTTTGCTTCTGTCCTAGAGAGGAGACCACAGCCAGTAATAACCTCTGGCTCGGGGGCCTCGGTAGCATATTTGAGAGAACTGCTCGACTAGGCTACTAACGTTCGGACAACCTGTGTTCGATTCCCGCTGGAACCAGTGTGATCTGTACTCGTGGTTGGAAAAAGAAATACCCCCGCGGTCCATCCAGCCGCTGGCAGAAATAAGTACCATGATAGAAGTACTCTTGGAAGGTGAGGAATGCCGCCTCGCATCTTGAGTTTCAATGGTTGAAGCGACACTACCCAGAAGTCTACGAACACTTCTGGATAAACGGGGAGCACATATCGCTGAAAACACGCGTGCTTGGACGCCGATTCAAGTCTCGTACTTTACAATACTATTGACCTTTCGAGCCGTAACCGGCCCATAGGGCGTAGACCAAGAATGAATTTTTGTTCTAGCAGTTTTCTTTTAAAGATATTTCATCAAATCTCGCCATCTGTCTCTGTTCTGTGCAAGCAGTTCTATCTCATTGAGGGAGCCGATTCCTGCTGCTCTTGCCTCTCTCATCTCTCAGTGTCTCCCTGGGTCTTCCTCTTTTTTTTCTTTTACCTGTTGTTTCCCATAAGAGGGCTTGCTTTGCTATTCGATTATTATCTCTCTCATCACATGTCCAACGTATCTATCTATCTTTCGTTCGCCTGAAGTATTGTCTATATCTGCAATGTCGTTTCCTGTATAAATTTTACTGTCTTTTGTAATTCTTGCAGTGGCCCTATAGTTTTGTCCGTAGTGTTGTATCTATGGGCCAATGGATTTCCTCAGTCTACTATATTCAGTGCAGTCTTGAAGTATGTGTTCAGCAGTCTGGGGTGCCTGTCCACATGTACAAGTAGTTGATGTGCCGATCTTGAATTTTGTATACATGTGACTATGGAGTCGATTGTGTCCTGTTCTTAGGCGTATAATGATAACTTGTTCATATCTATTCATATTATGAAAGGCATCCTGATTTGGGGCTTGTGGTCCTCTGATTGATTTGATTATCTGTTTCTTATGATGGTATGTAACTGGTGTATCTAGTTGTGTGCTGTTGAACCTTCCTTGCCAACTGATCTGCTTTCTCATTTCTGGTATTCCACAGTGAGACGGGATCCACTGCAGGGCAACCCTGTGGTGCTTGCAGAGTTCAGTCAATAAGGTCTGCAGATGTGGTAATTTTCTGGATTGTAGTGCCTGGAGTACTGATCTTGCATCTGTCAAAAACACTACAGGCTGTGGGCTAAGATTACTGTTCAGCAGTTTTTCTATTGCCAACTTTATTGCTTGTATTTCCGCATCATAATTGTGACAATATTTCCCTGTTGCTATTTTATTCATATCCCAGTGTTATTTGGGTACTCTATATATGCACCTGCTCCCCATTCTTTACTGCATTCTGTGCTGATCCATCTGTGTACACAGAATCCATAGGTCTTGTGGGTATTCTTCATCCAGGAAACTGAGAGCTATTGTTTTTCGCTGTAGACTATTTTGTTCCTCTTTGTCAACTATTCCTTTCACTTCTGTCCGTATTTGAATGATAATCCTGATTCATCTGTCCAGGGAGTCTTCTGGTATGGGCAGAAGGGGTTTAAACAACTCTTGGCATGTCTGGTGTTGTCTACTAATACGCTTGGCTTGGTGGATAAAGCTGCTTCTCTTAAGTCGTCCCAATGCAAGATTTTGGAATCTGTCCTTCATTGGATGTCTCGGCATGCATACAAATTTGTCTGCCTGTATCAGCACCTTTGTGTCTCTCCGTTCTCTCAGTGCTGGTATCCTCCACAATTTCTCCATCTCCAATATTGGTGTTGATTTCATTGCTCCTGTGATGACCTAAGTGCCTGGTTTTGTACTTTATCCAGTTCTTGCAATGTGGTGTTTGATGCTGAGCACCATGCGGATGATCCATATTCTAAATGTGGGGCGTATACACTGTTGATAAACTTTACTGAGTATTTTCCCACTCGCACCCCATGTGGTTCCACACAACTTTCTTAGAATAGCCAATTTCCTCCTTGCTTTTAGGGTTGCCTTATTTATCTGCTGTTTCCAAGATAGTTTGTTATCAAATGTAACTCCGAGATATGTAGCTTGTATGTCTTCTTTCACAGGCTCATTGTTTATGTAGATGGCTCTGCTTTTTGTTTGGGGAGAGTGTGAAAAGTGCAGTACTGCATTTGTCTGTATTGATGCTGATACACCATCTATTGTCCATGAATTCAGTGCATTCATAGCTCTTTGTAGCCTCATCAAGGCCAGCCCCTTGTGGGGATGGGGCTTAACAGTCCCCAGGGACTGAAAACTAAGACTGGTCAGGCCTTCCTACAACCGAGCAAGACCACAGTCTGCTCTAGCAAGTTCAAGTGCTGAAGTCGGAGGCAACCAGCCAAAAGGCGCACAACAATCAGGATGCCACGCACTCAACGCATATGGAAGTCCAACGTATGACAATCGTCTTTTCTTTATTACTGAAGATATTAGTGGTTGATTGGCGATTTCTTTAATTTCCTCGTTTGTTTTGAATTCGTTCCATGCTATACCAAATTTTCCCTAGACATTTATTTTCGAATGCGTTCAACTTTGTTTCTATATCTCTTGTTGTTTTCCAGCTTTCACACGCATACGTAAGGGTGATAGTACATTTTATTTGAATAGCCTAAGTTTTGTGTTTGTGCTGATGATTTTGATTTCCACAACTTTACAAGGCTTCTGAAAGACATAGCTGCTTTAGCCATTCTGATTCTAATTTCTTTGCTCGTATCCCCTTCTCGATCAATGTGACTTCCAAGATAGATAAAGTGATCGATTCTTCTACTGGTTTGTCTTCCATGTATATTTTGTCACTTGTTGGAATTAAACTTTTCATGACATTAGTCATTTCATGATTGACCTCAAGCCCAATTTTGCTGGCTATTGATGATAGTTCATTTTTGTTTTCCTACATCGTTTTTATCTGACTGCTGATGAGAACTATGTCATCAGCAAAGTCGAGGTCCTCCAAATGGTCTCCTTGTATCCATTCGATACCTTTATTACCAGTGCAGCATTTCTTCATTATGAAGTCCATAACAATTCCAATAACAAGGGCGATAAAATACATCCTTGTTTAACCCTAGTTTCTATTGGGAAACATTCGCTCAGTCCTTCCTCTGTTCGAACTGGACATGTGTAACCATCATACATGTCTTTGATAATATTTATGATTTTTATGGTAAACCATATTGCTCAGAATTTTCCACAAAGAATCTCTATGAATACTATTAAATGCTTTTTTGAAGTCGATGAAGTTAAGTACAAAAGGTTTTTGCTTTACTTTACAATTACTTTACCTTTAATTTCTGCTGCTCCTACAGCTCCCTCTATCACTTGATCGCAAAGCTTCATGTATCTGCCTGATCGGGGAGAGGGCCTAAACGGCTATTTTTCTGATCTAAAGGTTTAACTTAGACTAGGAGGGAATGAGTCTTTTTTCTCTTGATACAACATGATACGCTATCCAGCTACCAGACCTCACATACTTCTCAACAATTATAACTTGATTTTCCGTTATGCTATATTGTTACATCTTCCGTCAGCGATTTGGACAAAGAAAATCAGGTTAACAGACAAGAAATGCTTAAAATATGACCCTTAAGTGTGGAGTGACATAGGCGAGATACCATGGTAGTTTTGTGATTAAGCTCTGGATGTTTAATGAAAGGACGCTTCGAGAGGGACACGGATTATCTGAGCGAAGTCGATCTGGCAAGATGAATAGATAGCTCTAGTCTGTTCAAAAACTCATGCCTTCCTTCAAAATGCTACAAACTTTGATTTTAATTGTTTACATTTTGTATGCAAATTGTTTATTGTCATGGCGTTATATTAAAAAAAAATGTTGGAAACAAATAGATGGTTTAATTTTGTCCTATTTGCAGTGCATTAAACCAAATACGTATAATGATACTTGTCAAATAGAATATTTACAGTTTCTACTGGTAAACAAGACACGGGTCTTAAAAAAAAAAAATTAAAAAAAAAAAATTGCACGGATATCTACACTGTCTTTCTAACCTAATCACACTTATATTAGAAAATGTCTGCGGGTTCGAAATCATTTCAAAAGGGGTAGAAAAACGTTTGTAACTGGGTACATTTAGAAATAATCTAAAGATGATATTCGTTACACTTCTAATTATCGCAATGGATTTTTATCATTTTATACAGAGAGATTAAACCAGCAGTTTTATCATTCTTTAACAAACCGTAAGAAAAAAACAATGAATTTTTGTGGTTAAGTAAACGCTCATTTTTATCTCTGGGTCCAAGAATTTGAACATTTATTTTCAATAAATACAGAACGAATCAGTAACACTAAGGAAATTGGAATTGTGGCTGAGAACGAACTTATTGAAGTTTCAAAATCTGTATGATAGAGAACTGAGGGTGTAGGCTTCACATTTAGAAAGTTTGCTGACGGAAGAAACATTATTTGTGAGAAAACCACATCACTAAACTCATGGCCTAAAACTTCATCAAAAATCTCAGAAACTCCTGTACGGGTTATCGCGAATTTTTGTGTCTGGTCTTACATTGTACACGATGATACAAATGAATCATTTATTTTAACGTAAGTAATACAATTTATTTAAAGTGCCTAGTTCATTTGATCCTTGTCAATGCAGAAATTATTGCGCACCTAAAAAATAAAATCGACAATAAGCTTAGAATTTTCTTGACTTTGATAAGCCATTGACATATCATCAAAATTTGGGCAAACTGTTACAAATAGTAACTGGATAATATGCGTTGGTTACGTCTTGTAGGCTACATGTTTCTATGAAAGAATTATCAACGTCAGAAGGAAGCAAGTGTGTAAATAGTTAAATTAGAAATGATAGTGAATATTCTTTATGCTGAACAAACTATCATTGGTTATATTCAGTGTGGGAGTCAAATCTTCTGGATGATTGGTATGGTCATGAAAAAGACCTGTTTTACAATTTAATGTCAACATGCGGGCAAGGAAATTTATTTTGGGGCAAACTTCTTCAGAGTAATGATTATCATTCAGAATTAGACGAGTCTAACAGGTGATTATTGCTTTCGGCTGAATAAACCACAAACAATCCTTCTTCCAATATTCCTCTTCTTCACGTAAGACATAATCTTTACGTTATTCCCAGCAATATACAGGGTGTTCGTAAAGTCGCAGTGCAGTGAATATTTCTAATATTCAGTAAATGACGTAATCATCATCTACGTACCACAATTTTGTAAACCACATTTATGAACAAACCGCTGTTCCTTTAAGGTTTTATTTACGTAAAGGACGGGCGCTACGCTACTTTCACTGTCTCATTGCTTGAAGGAAATGGTGTTGACGATTGAAAACAGGGTATTTCTGGTTGAGCATGTCTTTCGTAATGGCGGTAAATATACGGATGAGGTCATTAGACAATTCGTGAGGAAATTTCCAGACTCACAAGTCCCTCACCGAAATTCTGTTACAAAATTGATCAAAAAGTTTCGTGAAACCGGTAGTGTGGTAGATGCATACCGATCTGGAAGACCTTCAATTTCACAAGACCAAATTATGGAACTCCAAGACAGAATTACAATGAGTCCAAATGCATCTTTAAACCCGGCCGTGGTTAATGCTGAGGTCAACGGTCTCATCTGCGATAATACCGATGAGAAAGATGCAGTCATCTGTACAGACGGATCTGTAAGACGACACGAAAGAAGTGCATGGGCATTTACAGCACGCTCAGCAGGCAGAATAGCCAAGGAAGACAGTGGTGCATACGCCATGACCACGAGTAGCATGACAATGGAGGTGATGGCAGTGACCAAGGCATTCAAATGGTTAGAGTCACAAGACTACATCCACGCATGTATACTGAGTGATTCGATCAGCATGATAAAAAAAGTGGAGGCGGGCTTTGTACGCATGCAATGGGTATAGTCGTTACAGAAATCCAAAATACGTAAGGTCACCTTTGTCTATGTCCCTGGACATGCGGGAGTACGGGGAAATGAGAGAGCGGACAGGTTGGCTAGCTGCGCTGTCGTTGAGGACGGGCAACCGATGGATCGGGCGGACATCATCAATGCCCTTCGAGATGTTGGAAGAGCACAGGACTTCGACAAACACAGATCAACGTCACTTCTTCGGATGATGGAAATGGGAGTTAAGATGGGCACGGCCAGAAATGAGAAACTTGGTGGCCGTGTAAGAAGACTTATCAACCAACATAGAACTGGAGTCGTCAGTCGCTGGACACTGAGGGAATTGCTGAGGAGGGGATCTGAGCACCTATGGACATGTTCGGAGTGCAATGATGATGACCCGAACTCAATAACTCAATCTTTAAACCACTTGTCTCAACAGGTGCAAATATCTAAGAGTCCTGTTCACAAGGTTTTAAGAAGTGAACTACACTATCGTCCATACAAAATAACTGAAGTGTCTCAACTCCAAGAAAGATATTATGAATCCCGTTTAAACTACTGCATGTGGTTTCAGAATTTTATTTATGAACATGGCGCTGCCATCCTTGACGTCACCTTTTTCACTGATGAGGCTTGTTTCATTTATCCGGTTATGTGAACAGTCAGAACAATCGGCTGTGGAGCAGTGAAAACCCCATGAATTTCATCAAGTGCCGCTTTACGATCAAAAGTCGGAGTGTGGTGCGCTATAAGTCGTATGCGGATAATAGGACCTATATTTTTTAATGAAACAATAAATGCAGAACGTTACCGTACTTTAATTCTGGAACCGTTCATAGCACACCTTACAGAACGGGAAATTATGGAATCCTGGTTTCAGCAGGATGGGGCAACAGCACACACAGCACAACAACACTCAATTATTTAGAAAGCATATTTGCAAATCGCATTATTTCACGTGGAATCTGGCCTGCTCGTTCACCAGATCTAACACCCCAGATTATTATCTGTGGGGGGATTGAAGGGGAAAGTTTATGAAAATAATCCGCAGGACAATTAATGACCTAAAGACTGAAATAGTAGACAAGATTAAACAAATATCACCAGACATTATTCTGAAGGTTTTCGCAAATATGGAAAGACGAATCACGACATGTCTTGAGGCCCGTGGTGGACATTTTCAACATATGCTTTAGGCACAACTTTATTGTGTTAATACCAACATTACCCATTATAAGCTCGCCGATAGCAGTCAAGTATATTTGAATAATACCATTTATTTTACATTTGTGTGACGCATTGGTTAACCGCATTTCTGGTGACGTTTTTTTCTTCCGAGAGTAGAAATTCACTGCACTGCGACTTTAAAAACACCCTGTATGTCTATTGTAGAGGGGTGTGATTTGTTAAGCGTCTTAACATCGCATAATTTGAACCGTTATATATATATATATATATATAATATATAATATATCATCATCTTCATCAAGTACTCTGCTTGCAGGCGTATGTGATCATGTCTCTCCATAACTTTCGATCTCGACAGCTATTTATCATTTCTGTTGTTGACCTTCAGCCAAGCCATTCTCTTAAGCTGTCTGTTATTTTTTCTCTTTGCTTCCCTCTATCTCTTCGTCCCTCAATTTTTCAAGTTGTTACAATATGTTCCAGTTGTTCTCTTCTCATTACATTGCCAAAAAAATGATGATTGTATCTTTCTAATATTGGAAATCAGCTCTCTTTTTGCTTTATTAAATATATATATATATATATATATATATATATATATATATATATATATATATATATATATATGCTATATATAAATCAAATTTAAAGTGACGAACTTTATTTGGTAACGAGAATAAAGACCATTGCTCAACACAACATGGTCTATCTATAATCTGGTATTGAATTTCTCCGAATGAAAATGTCCCCAGCCTCTTTCGTCCTGCGTTACGTTTAAGCAGGCTAGCTATATTTAACGATAACGATACGGCTTGTGAAAAGTGCTCATTTATAATAAAAAAATGTAGTAATAATGCACTGGACTAGATGACTAACTCTTTACAAAATGATATCACGAAAGACTCATTGAAGAAATGAAAATGACGTAAAGATAAGAAACAATTTCATGTTTGGTCAAGATAATGGTGATCAGAAAGTGACGAAAATAAAAAATGGCATCTCCACATGAGCTGGACCAAAATATCACAGCATGTCGTTATATTAGACACAACGCAAGTTACGCCCACGTAAAGACATTTTTTACAGAGTTACTGAATAAGTGGAGCAATAACCGGGCCCACACGTTGGAGGAGATGAAGTAGAATAAATAATAACAAATGATGGTTAGGCACCTATTAATGTTTGAGTCGATTAGGGTCTTTTCATACCTGCAGCTAAACGGTGATTAATGAAAAGTAAAACCAACCCACTATTTAATTGTTTATTTTTTAACATGCAAGTACTGTAAATACTTTTTAAAAGGGATAACATTTGTAAGATATTTGAGAAGACAATTATTAATATAAAGGTTTGGTCTTTGCTAACTAAACTGGAAATTAACGATTACATAAAAATTCCAGCTGAACTTTAAACGCTTGGAAAACGCTCTGGTGACGTCATTTGTAAACAGTTTCTAATATTAGCAATTAATCTTTGTGTATGCATGTATGTGTTAGTCACCTCTAGTGACTCGGGCAGATGGTGCTCGTATACTTGGTAGGGCCGACCATCTAAGGGCAGAATACCCCAATAGAAAAGACAATCTGCTGCCTTGCATGAAAATTGCGGACAATCAAAGGCTAAGGAATGCAAACCTGAATAAAATGCTGGCTGAAATCGGATGCACTGGGCCACTGGCGCAGAACACAGTGCAACGTATTAACGGGTGTTCAATCAGAGTGGATCTGGCAGACTCTAATTGTGATGTTCTGTCTGTGGGGGCGACCAACACACTTAACCTGACAGCTGACTTCATGTGAGAGTCTGGAATCCTACTATGATTGAATCCTGATCGCGCGCGAGAGAGAGAGAGAGAGAGAGAGAGAGAGAGAGAGAGATTAGCAACAGTGGGCGGAAACACAAATGTACACAATGTTTGATATTGAATTCTTTTTATTTTATTTTCCTTCTGCCTCGCGCTTCTTACCTTTGTCCTCCTTCATCTTCTGCCCTCTACCTACCTACCTACCTACATACCTACCTATCTACCTACCTGCATGCCTACCTATCTACCTACCTACATAAATACCTATCTACCCACCTGTTTGTATCTACCTGTCTGTTCGTATTTAATCTATCTATCTATCTATCTATCTATCTATCTATCTATCTATCTATCTATCTATCTATCTATCTATCTATCTATCTATCTATCTATCTATCTATCTATCTATCTATCTATCTATCTATCTATCTATCTATCTATCTATCTATCTATCTATCTATCTATCTATCTATCTATCTATCTATCTATCTATCTATCTATCTATCTATCTATCTATCTATCTATCTATCTATCTATCTATCTATCTATCTATCTATCTATCTATCTATCTATCTATCTATCTATCTATCTATCTATCTATCTATCTATATATATATATGTATGTCTGTCTGTCTGTCTGCCTATCTACTTTGTACATCAAGCTATAAAATCTTAAAATCTGAGGTGGAAAAAGCTATAAAAACAATGAAAAAGGGAAAAGCAGCAGGACCTGACAGCATACAGATAGAGATGATACATGCACTCGAAGAATTTGGCATAAAAACGACATATATCATGCAGGATATATATCAAATGAACTAAAACATCAACTTTCACTGCATTGCCTAAAATGAATGGTGCAGTTGAATGCAGTGACTTTAGAACAATAAGCATAATGATCCATGTTACAAAAATCTTACTAAAAGTTATACAAGGAAGGATTCAGAATAAGATCAATACTGAATTAGATGAGCAGCAATTTGGATTTAGGAAAAGTAGCGGGACAAAAGAAGCCATATTCTGCATGAGAACTTTAATCGAAAAGTACACAGAAGTAAACCAACCAATATATGCCTGTGATATAGACTACATCAAAGCTTTTTATAGAGTACACCACAAACAACTTATATAATGCCTAAAAGAGATACATCTTGATGACATGGACATACGACTAATCTGGAATCTATACTGGGAGCAAACAGCAATAATAAAATATAACAAAGAGAACTCTACACCCATTGATATAAAAAGAAGAGTAAGACAGGTATGCATCCTATCACCAAGCTTGTTCAATCTATACACTGAGCAAATCTTTAAAACATCATAGAGATGCCAGGCCTACACATTAATGGAAAGCTAATCAATAACCTAAGATATGCTGGCAATACTGTACTACTAGCAGAAAATCCAAAAGATCTACAACAATTACTTAATGAAATAAACATGATAAGCAAAAAATATGGACTAGATATGAATATCAAAAAGACTAAAACTATTATCATAAACAAAGAAAATACTCAAAACTCATAAGTGGATATCAAATTTGAAGGAATAGACCTGGAGACAGTTCAGAAATACAACTATCTTGGACATACTATAACCAGTGATGGAAAATGTAAAACTGAAATAAACAAAAGAATAGGAATGGCAAAAAGTAATGTTAATGTCATGAAGAACATACTAACATCAAAACAAATAACACCAGGGCTAAAACTAGGAATAGCAAAATGTTACATCTGCTCAATATTCCTATATGGTGCAGAAACATGGACATTAGATAAGAAAACAAAACTGAGAATTGAAGCCTTTGAAATGTGGATATATAGAAGAATAGGTAGAATTGGATGGAAAGAAAAGAAAACAAACGATGAAGTCTTAATCATGTTAAAAGACACAATAGCCTACTAAAAGTAATCCTGGAGGGGAAAATACAAGGTAAAAGAGGCCGAGGCAGACCAAGACTAACATGGACGAGTAACATCAAAAGATGGACAAATCAGCCTATGACAACCTGCACCATCAAAGCAAGAGACAGAGCAGAATGGCGATCCATGGTAGCCAACCTTCGTTGCAGTGACGACATTCGATGATGATGATGACTTACGTAAAACCAAAAATAATAAAGGATTTAAATTGTTTTTCTCTCTCTCTCTCTCTCTCTCTCTCTGCGATCAGGACCCAATCAGAGTAGGATTCCAGCTCCTCACATGAACTCAGCTGTCAGGTTAGGTGTGTTACAAATAGAACATCACAATTAGAGTCTGCCAGATCCACTCTGATTGAACACCCGTTAAAAACGTTGCACTGTGTTCTGCGCCAGTGGCCCAGTGCATCCGATTTCAGCCAGCATTTTATTCAGGTTTGCTTTCCCTAGCCTTTGATTGTCCCCAATCTTCCTGCAAGGCAGCAGGTGATCTTTTCTGTAGGGGGATTCTGCCCTTAGATGGTCGGCCCTCCCAGTTTACGAGCACCATCTGCCCGAGTCACTAGAGGTGACTAACACAGACATGCACACACAAAGATATGAGATGTGACAAACACATACATGCACATAGCGATACGAGGCATGACTAACACTGACATACATCAAAATATATGACACATTACTAACATAAACATACACATAAATATATGAGCTATGACTGACATAGACATGCACCTGTTATAGAGTTGAGCTATTGAGAGCTTGTTACCGCTTCTCAAGAGACAGATAGCAGTATCATATAGTGGCGACCAGCAGAATTTAAGTATAGATTTTCCAGAATACAAATTAGGATAACAAGTTGTAGAGAGTGAGTAGTGGACACCACCGAAGTAGAGAGGGTCATGACTTGGCCTTGAGATAATAGTTGAAGGGGATTTTCCATGAATCGCCACTCGCCCAGTTGTTGTGAAGGTGACCATCACATACATAACACGCATCGACCTCATGATGTTGTAAAATCTCCACGACCATGCAGTTAGTACAAACACCAATAAAGAAAAGAGAAGAGAAATTATAACTCCTTGAGATGTGGATTTATTGAATAGTGGCAAGAATACAATTATTATTGAATTTAATAGCTGGAAATAAAGAAATAACTATTGAACACGATTCGAGTAAGACAAAAGAAATGTTACTGATTAAATGGGCTGATAACAGCCAATGAAAAAAGAGAACTTATGATAGAGTGAAGGCCTACTTTTAAGGCCAGAGACATAATGAAATAATACTCCATGGTAGCCGACCTTACCGTACCGGTAAAAATTTTATAACTTTAACAGTCCCTATATCAGAAGGACAAATTCTACAACTAATTGAAAACTAGAATTGCCACTAGTTTACCTGATCATGTTATGATAATGACAATGATGATACAAACGTAACAACGCCATGGATTCAGTGGCTTTGTATATTACGATTCTTACCTTGTGTGAGATTAAATGGTAGAGTTCCTTTATATTTCACCGCAATCAATGCTGTGAAATCATTCTGATGATTGGTATATGTATGAACCAAGTTATGAAATACGTAATTGTAGTTCTAGTACATCTACTGCTTCATATGTCATCAGAGCTTGCTTGTCTCACACACATTTAAATATTTGACACTATGATGACGATACAACATTACATTTCAAAAGAATAATTTTTCTCAAATCCTTCTTGAAATCTGTATTTTAATGTATATAGTCCAAGAAATCTTAAAACTAGAAATATGTTAAGATGAAGAGACCAATTTCTACAATGGTAAATACAGTTTTCGCTGTTTGTATGGTAAGTTTTAGCTTTATTATCGTTGTTGTTCGTTGACGTGTTTCTGCAGAATTTTGTAATTGTTCTTTGTGTGGGTCACTGGTCAAAACCCCCAGCCTGGAGAACAAGCTTGTCTCTCTTTGTCTGGCTCCTTTCCTTTGACCTGCCCGGCTTGGGAGACTTGCTGGTGGCTAAGCTATCGCCGGCATTGTTCTCGGGAACATTGGAACAAAACAAATCCTCGATAAGGCGGAGAATGAACTATAAATAGAATGTTGACTGAGAGGATTTGGAGGTCCCTGATCTTAAGAAGACTCTACACATCAGTTGGGATTAACACATACGTACAAAGAAGTCGCCACAAGGCCAGGCATTAACATAAAGCACAAAGTGTAAAGAAGAAGTTTAAGAAGTGGCTAGGCTTCTAGTAAAACGGTTGGAAAGTCCTGGCGAGAGTTGTCCGTGCTTGATCTTGACCAGATTGGGTGGAGATCTCTTGCGAGTGTCCTATTCTCCGACCGGAGTTCAGAGGATTAAGAAGAGGATTCGTTGTGGTTTGGAGTATTTTGTGCAAAATAAAAGCATTTTATGTAATCAAGTTGCTACATTATCTATCACATTAATGGGAGTAGATGTAAGGGAGAGTACGATGAACAGCATGTATAGACACCTACCTGATAGCAAATATCGATTGCCAGGTAACCTCTCTGTGGCATATCGTGAATATGGTATTAATGTAGGTATATGTATTTCATAATACAAACGGATGTCGGTGAAAACATCTGCAAGACCCACTAATAAACCCACAGTTAGACCCACACGACGACGCACAGAGAAACCTATCGCATGTACTGACACTGAGACAAGATTTTCAAAGTGGGCCAAAGCAGAAATCAAAGTCCTCAATCAAAGTCAGATTTAACTGTAAAGCTTCATGTTCTGTGTGCACCGATGTTTAAGTATAAACTAGTACTTGGAAAAATACTAAAGAACACTTTGTCCCTGTGAAACATGGAACTTTTCAACAATGAAAATCTTGAAGATACAGAACATTAATGGACGCTTGCGCAGAATACAAAGATGGAATTAGTAGGGGGAAATTACTAACATAGAATTGTGGAAAAGTGCGGGTCAAATCCCAGTGGATAAGAAGAGATACAGCTAAGCTGATGGTGCTGGATAGGACGCCAACTGAGAGTCTTACACAACAGTTCATTTTTTCATATCTTAGCTTGTGTGTGTGTGTGCTGGCCATGGCTCATATTTTGGTGTGTCATGTTAGTCATATCTCATATCTTGGTGTGTCCGTGTTAATCATGTCTCATATCTTTATGTGAGTCTGTGTTTAGTCATATCTCATATCTTAGTGTGTATCTGTGTTAGTCACGTGTCATTTCTTTGTTTGTGCATGTCTGGGCTAGTGATATCTCATATATCTTTGTGTGCATGTTTATGTTAGTCATATCTCATATCTTTGTGTGTGCATGTCTGTGTATGTCAATATGGTGGATATGCGGCAGGAACCATTGAAGGCTATGTCTAAAATGTGTTCCTTGTTGCAGTTTCCTCATATTCCAAGTTCGGCTTGTTGCAGGAGATACTGAGTTAAGTGCTCTGTGCACACCGTGAGCTGTATGTTTCATCCGTTTTGATCATGTTCCGATATTTAAATTGTTTACGATGAATGCTGATATCGTATGACAGGGAACAGTTGGCCGTGTTCTCTTTCTATGCGGTTTCGCCTTATGTCTTTTGGCGTGTGCTGAGACTGCTATGATGGGGACTACAGCTACCGTTCTGTATTTGGGGATGAGTTAGTAATTCAGATGATTCCACTGGCACGGGTGGTTGCGCAATTATGGATTTTAATTCGTTTTCAGTGATACCGAGGCCTTACATAATGAAATAACCAAAAAAAAAAAAAAAAATCCCCGTAAAAAAAAGACAGAGAAAGACCAAACTATTCTTGAAGAAGACAGATTGAAGCAGAGATGAAGGTGATGGGGTGGCATGGATTGATCTTAAAAAAAATAGAAAGGAACAGAACGGAAAAGAAAGTGTTTGCTGAAGACCTATGTTCCACAGCGAGTTGAAAGGTAGACGATGAATGCAACCGTGAATATAACAACGGCTTGTTGTGTTATGCTGCAGACAGGATTGTGGACACAGACGTCAATTTCATGACGTCAATTTCATCAATAGGTGACGTAATTTCATAAATATTTTTCAAGTTACTTCACAGTGAGTTTATAAACACCCTGTACAATTGCTTGTATTATGAACATATTTATTCAAGACAATTTCTCCACTTTAGTGTCCGTCCAAATCTATCCATATTTATTCAAATATTTGTTCATTTCACCTCCACAACCACATGACGTCAATGAATCATTGCATCACAATCTAGTGAGGCAACTGTTCTCTTCCATTTTTCTTTCTCTCGTTGCGATATGTGAATTATGACGTGGAAACTGCTCATTCCTTATATCGTCATTTATGTTTTATCTTTCTACCTCTGTGTCTTATTCCTTCCACAGACGTTGAACGGTGGTATTTTTGTTTTAAATAAAACCTATTCGAGTGACATTGTCATCTCAGCTTTCGTTTCTTTACCGTGATATACGATCACTGTTGTAATAGTTACTTCTCGAATTCAGCGACAAATCTCTTTATTAGTAATGTTGTTTAAATATTACGAAAAGCATATAATCTCAAGTTTTTGAATTTTTTGATGCAAATGTAATTGCAAAGCACATGTTTCTTAAACAGCCGCGATAGCTCAGTGGTTAGTGAACTGGTCTACAAAGGACTAGAGGTCAGGTTCGATCCTGATCGACGGCCTCCGTGTTCACCCAGTCTTAAAAGTGTGTTGTTTTCTTTTCTGGGAAAGTACGGACGTAATGCCGACCACATTACCCCACAAATCATGTGCCGAAGGTCTATAAATATTATGGTCACTAACACCATATTCCTATACGCCACTTGATGTGACGGGGCTTTTTACTTTTTTACTTATGTTTCGTAAACATTCAGAATGATGGCTGAAAAGAAGGATTCCAGTAATCTAGTTTTAAATTTGATTGTGATCTCTGACTCTTGCTCTCTATATAATTCAAATCGGTGTAGGACATGTTCCGGTCTCTGGAGACGTGTCTTGCATGTACTATGAGGTATATTTAAAACTTGCAGGCTGTGGAGTTAGGTATTCATCTATCTTTCTATCTTTCTTTCTTCTATACAGCTTTTACCGCCTGGTGTCACAGAGAACGAGTATTGTGTAATTTTTGGCTTTCACCACACACACACACACAGCGAGAGAGAGAGAGAGAGAGACAGAGAGAGAGAGAGAGAGAGAGTCAGAGGCTATATATTCCTTAAAAATAAAGTTTTACCGAAACTCCATAAAAAAACGAGTAAATTGTAAGTTATCTTGTTTGTGAAGCTCTCGTGTACTTACAGGTGGCAATTAGATATTATTGTTATATTCATAAAACCCATTTTTTCTTCGTAGCGATTAAGCCCACTTTGCAATTCAGCCACTACCACATCATACATTACACTACCATTCTCTGTGTACACAATCTACTTTGGTAATAAACACTGTTTCTATTAATATTTCTGTTTACTTATTTATTTGCCCGTTTGTATTTATTTGTAACTGTTGTTGTGAACAAAATGAAATTACAAAAACACTACATTATAAAGAATTAAATTGTAAAAAAAAAATCGTCCTCGAGAGTGTATGTGTAATAGTATACAGACTAAGATAGAATAGATCACATAATGGGACACAGCGATATAGCATGGGTCGGATAGTTTAGAAGCTACCCATAACTCAACAGGTATTAGCAGTAAAAGAAATGTAAACCATTTGCAGAAACATAATTAGAAGACGAACATTAGCAAGTTTTAGAGAATGGACAATGTTAGCTGTTATTTCAAAGGTGGCGGAATAGATGTTAACTTGACTTGACCGTCACATGTTCAGAAATTAGGTTGGTAAATAAACTCGGGGGCAGGTTAAGTTTATGAGATATGATGTCACTCTTAGGGTTCATGTTATTATTTTTATTACATTTTAAATTCTGAGGTTAAATAAATAACAAGATGGAGTTTTGTTTTGCAAAATGTTACATAAAAGTAATCTATAGTTGAGTGAGATTCTTTAGCTATGATGAGAGCAACGCTGTAGAGACGGCATGGAACTCGATAACAGTTTGTAATCTATTTTCTTATGAAGTAGTATACCAAGGTCAAAAAGCCTTCAATGCGGACTACCGTGACTTTTTTTTTTTGCATCGATGATATGCTCAAGTAAAATTTATAACATAAAACGTCCGATATCCGAATTACAAATTCTACAAGTAATTGATAACTAGAATAGCTACAGCTTTACCTTTTTTATATTGCGGCTATTGACAATGACAATATAAATCTAACAACACCAGAGCTGCCGAATTGTTGGTATATTACGATTCTCTAGTTTCATCGGATGAGATGGTAGAATGTCTGTACATTGTTGTTAACAAAATGAAAAAAACATAAATGAACAAAGCGGAGAGTTTAAGAAGATTTGTATAAATATGGATTTTGTTAATGGTGAGGTTTTGTTCTGTGCCTGGAGTGATACATTGAATATTATTATGTTTTTTTCTTGAACACACATCCAACGAAACATCACGAACACAGAAAGATAGTTCAATTCAACCAATCATGTAATCTTAAATTAATGTAAAATCAAACCATTTCTATTAGTTCCAGGTAGGCAGCAAAATAGGAAGTCGATATTTTATTTCTCACATAATATTATATAAGTAAGGGTTCCTTCTACTTAAGGCGATCGGAGAATATGGTGTTTATGCCAATATTATTTAGTGACCAACGTCATATAGACGAACGTATAAGAGACGCAAAGTTGGTAGGCATAGACTCGTTAAATAGGATTGAACATCTCGCCCACAATATATGTCCAAAGAAGGGTGGCGAAAAACACTACCAGCCCAATGCGACGTCTAACGATCGCTCTATTTTCACTTTAAAAAATCTCTGGTACCCATCTTCAGCAAAAACAGATATCTAGTAACAATTTTCAAAGACATAGTTATCAAAGAAAATGTGCTATTTTGAAAAAGAAAATAGTGCCTTGTCCATCGGCACCATTTTTACTCATCTCTTTGTCCGTAGTGATTGTCGGGTACATTCCCATAGTTCTAAGTTGCTAAATTTGTCCTGCCATCTCCATCATTTTATTCTTTCATCGATTAGTCGACGCCTGCAACTTCGTTGCTGTCTTTTTCTATTCCCTCTATACTTGAGATCATTTTGCGTCTGTTCTGGAAAGGAGACCACCACCAGTAATAACTTATGCCTCGGGGGCCTCGGGGCCTCGGTAGCCTAGTTGGGAAAACCACTCGACTAAGCTACCAAAGTTCGCACAGCCCGTGTTCGATTCCTGCTGGAAGCAGTGTGAGTTGTAATTGTGGTTGGATAAAAAATACACCCACGGTCGACCCAGCCGCTAGCAGAAATGGGTACCATGGTAGTAGTACTCTGGGAAGGTGAGGAATGCCGCCCCGCATCTTGAGTTTCAATGATTGAAGCGACACTATCCAGAATTCTCCGAACAATTCTGGATATGCTGCCGAACACATATGGGTGAAAATTAGCGTGCTTATATACCGATTAAAGTCTCGTACTTTACTATATTAATGTTCTGGCTGCTCCTACAGCTTGATCTATCACTTGATCGAAAAGGTTCATGCATGTCTGATTAAGGAGGGGGCCTAAATGGCCACTTATCTGTTCTAAAGGTTTTACGTAGACTAGGAGGGAATGAGTCTTTCTTCTCTAGATAAAACAGGATACGCTATCCAGCTACCAGACCTCACATAATTCTCAACAATTACAACTTGGTTTTCACGTTAAGATATATTGTTACATCTTCCGTCAGCGTATAGGTTTTACAAAGAAAATCAGGTTAATAAACAACAAATGTTTCAAAAAATGACCCTTAAGTGTGGGGTGAATGAAGCGAGATTACAGTGGTAATTTTGAGATTCAGCTCTTGATGAAAGTACGTTTAGAGAGGGACACGAATTATCTGAACGAAGTCGATCTGGCAAGATGAATAGATAGTTATTGTCTGTTCAAAAACTCATGCCTTCCTTCAAAATGCTACAACTTAATAACTGGTTGCTTTTAATTATTGACATTTTGTATGAAAACCGTTTACAGGCATGGCGTTACAGAAAAAAAAACATTGGAAACAAATAGATTGTTTTAATTTTGCGGTATATCATTACCACTACGCATAATGATACTGGTAAAATAGAATATTTACAATTTCTACTGGTCAACATTACACGTGTAATTAACAAAACAATAGAAAGGATTTCCCGCACGGTTTATTCTAACCCCGTCGCACTTATATTGAAAAATATCGGCGGGTTCTAATTCATTTCACAGGGGTGGAAAAACTTTCTTGTGACCGGGTACATTTTACAAATAGTCTAAAGATGAAATTCGTTACACTTCAAATTATCGCATTTAAGATTTATCACTATTTTTACACAGTGATTAAACGAGGAGTCTTTATTGTTCGCTATCAAACTTTAGAAGAAAGCAATAGATATTTTGTGATTAAGTAAACGGTCACTTTATCGCTGGGTCCAAGATTTGAATATTTATGTTCGATGAATACAAAACAGCAAGGAAGGAAGTATTAGACTTGTTCGATAAAGAACTTATACAAAAGAACTTTGCAAACGTTTACACTGAACGAATCAGTGACACTAAGGAAATTGGAAATGTGGCTGAGAACGAACAACGGTATTGAAGTTTCAAAATCTGTATGTTAGAGAACTGAGGAGTGTAGGCTTCACCTTTAGATATTTTGCTGACAGAAGTAACATTATTTGTGAGAATCCACATCATAACTCATGCCCTCAAACTTCATCAAATGTCACAGAAACTCCTGGACAGGTTACCATGAATTTTTACTTGTGATCTTATATTGTCCACGATGATTTAAATTTATCATTTTAAAAATATAATACATTTTATTTTAAATGCCTAGTTCTGATGATCTTTGTCAATACAGAAATGATTCTATATATCTATTGTCCTTTCGAGCCGTAGCTGGCCCATAGGTTATATAACCAGATACTCATTCTCTTATCTAAATTTTTATTCTAGCAGTTTTCAGTCCTTGTAAAGATATTTTATCAAATCTCGCCATTTGTCTCTGTTCTGTGCAAGCAACTCTATCTCATTGAGGGAGCCGATTCCTGCTGCTCTTGCCTCTCGCATCAATGTTCTTCTCAGTGTCTCCCTGGGTCGCACTCGTCTATTTAAATTATTGCGCACCTACAAAATAGAATTGCCAGTAATCTTGGCACTTTCTTGACTTTTGATAAGCCATTGCCGTATCATCAACGTTTGAGCAAACTGTTACAATTAGTAACTGAATAATATGTGTTGGTTTGGTCTACATGTTTCTATGAAACAATTATCATCGTCTGAAGAAATCACTTGTTTGAATAGTAAAAGGAGAAATGGTAATGAATGTTCCTTATTCTGAACAAATTATAATTGCTTATTTTCAGTGTAGAAATAAAATCTTCTGGATGATTGGAATGATCATAAAAGGAGCTGTTTTACAATTTGATGTCAGCATGCTGGAAAGCAAATTAATCTTGGGGCAGACTTCTTCAGATTAACGATTCTCATTCAGAATTAGACAAGTCTGACAGGTTGATAATTGCTTTCGGCTGAATAAACCACAAACCATCCTTCTTCCAATATTCTTCTACTTCACGTAAGACATGGTCCTTACGCTTTTCCCAACAATATCTGTCTATTGTTGAGAGGGTGTGATTTGTAAGTGTCTTAACATCGCAGAATTTGAAGGTTATATATATATACATACATGCAAATATATCTTATATAAACATATATATATTTAAACACACACACACACTATATATGACTTGATTTTAGAGAGACGAACTTTGGTTGGTAACAAGAATAAAGACCATCGGTCAACACAACATAGTCTATCTATAATCTGGTATTGAATTTCTCCTAATGTCCGAGCCTTTTCGTCCTGCTTAAACAGGCTACCCATAGAAATAAAAAAATCAGGAGAGCTGTATCTGGAATCAAGAAAGAGATTGAAAAGATGGAAGAGCTAAGATTAGCTCCTTAGTTTAAAATTATTTAGAAGCCGTTCCTGACGGAATCAACTATGCTAAAGTGGAGAACTGATGTTATCATGGTTGTCAGATATTTGGAGACTTTTAAAATATGCACTATCATCATTCAATGTGTGTCTAATATCGCAAAACTATAATGTAGTTCCACATTTTACGATCCAGAACCAGTACCCTATCTATATGGCGAAAAATCCCCACTGAGATAACGATACGGCTTGTGAAAAGTGCTCATGTATAATACATAGGCGTAGTAATAAAGAACTGACTAGATGACTAACTCTTTTCTAAATATCACGACCGACTCCTTGAAGTATTGAAAATGATGTCAAAGTGAAGAAACAAATTCGTCGTTTGGTCAAGCTAATGGTGATAGAAAAGGGAGGGAAATTAAAAAAATGCTGACTCCACTTGAGCGTAATCAAAATGCGCAGATATATAATCATCATCATCATGTGCCATACCGGTTGGCATAGGCGATCATGTCCCTCCACAATCTTCTATCCACTGTGCATCGTATCAGTTCTGTTGTTGACTGTTTTCCATGCCATGACACCAAGCTATCCAGTAATTTCTCTCTCTGTCGTCCGCGATCTATCGTTCCTTTTATTTTGACAGCTGTAACCAAGCATTCCAACTTTCCTCTTCTCATGATGTGCCCGAAAAATGTCGATTGCTTCTTTCTGATGTTTTTTAAGAGCTCCCTTTTTGTGTTGGCCTCTTTGAGAACTTCCTCATTGGTCTTTTTACCTGTCCAGGGAACTTTCAACATTCTTCTGAGAAAACCCGTCTCTGTGGCCTCTAATCGTCTTTTCATTTGTTTGCCTACTGTCCACGATTCGCATCTATATGCCAGAATTGATTCTATATAGCACCGATGAACTCTCTTTCTAATTTTTATTGACATAGATTTTTTGCATAAGATATTTTTCATTTTCTGAAATGCTATTTTGGCCTGAGCTATTCTGCTTTTTATTTCTGTGGTGCATCTCCCATCTGATGTTATTATTGTGCCCAAGTATTTGAAACGTTGCACTTATTACAGATTTGTCTCGTTTATTTTATAGATATTTCTATAGATCTTTCTATCAATGTTCTTAAGATGTATATTTCATTATTGGTGCCCTTTCCTTGCACAAATCCACATTGTTCCTCAATTATTTATGGTTTTATTTTGTTCCTTACACGTCTCATGATTATTCTTAGTAATATTTTATCATATGGCTCATGAGACTAATAGTGCGATGGTCGTCACAATCAGTGGCGCCTGACTTCTTCGGTATGTCTACAACGATAGATTTTAGTAGATCTTTGGGTATGTGTCCAGTGTTATATATGTCATTGAGTAATTTTGTTATGACTTGTACTCCCTGCTCTCCTAATGCATTTATCTCTTCGATTGTAATATTGTCAGAACCTGGAGCTTTGCCTCTTTTCATGTGTTGAATTACGTCCTCCACTTAACTCTGCATATTGGTGGTCCTGTGTCTTCATTTGAAATGTTTAATTCTGGTTTTTCATCATCATAGAGTTGACTGATATATTCTGTCAATCTTTCCATTGTCTTCTCTTGTCCCATTATTATATTTCCTTACTTTGATTTCACACATCCTGAAACTTTGACTTCTTTTCTTCCTGTTAATTCATTTAACTTATTGTGCATAAATTTTGAGTCTTTCTTTTGTTTTTTTTTTCCATTTATACACATTTCTGTTTTAACCATCCTTCCTTTGCTTCTCTGCACTTGTTTTGGATCTCTTTTTGCAATATTTTGTATGTCCGTTCTTCTTTCTTATATTTTCTTCTTTCGTCCATTAGTTGTAATATTTCTTATGTCATCCATTTCTTTTTGTTGATTCTTTTAGTCACTGGTATTACTTCTTTTGATGTTTGTTGAATTGATTGTTTGAGCATTTCCTACTGCTCCTGGATGTCCTGTATTTTCTCAATAGCATTATATCTATTTTGTACTATCATGCTGTACTTATCACTCATTTGTTTATCTACTCTTAGCATATCTAGTTCTAATTTTATATTTCTTGGTGATTTCTGTTCCTTCCGCAGTTTTATTCTTATCTTTCGAACTACTGGTACATGGTCACTATTGCAGATATCTCAGCATGCTGTTATATTAGACACAACGCAAATTACATCCACTTAACGACTTTTTGTTTACAGAGTTGCCGAACAAGTGGAGCAATAGCGGGCCAACACATTGGGGGAGAAGAAGTAGAACAATTAATAAGAAATGATGGTTAGGTGCCTAATAATATGTGAGTCAATTTGGGATTTTTCGTGCTTGCAGCTAAACGGTTGATTTAATGAATTGTAAAGCCAACAAGTAAATTACTTGTTTGTTTATCAATAGGCAAGCGCCGTAACTTCTTTTTAAAAGGGGTAACATGTGTAAGTTATTTGAGAAGAAAACTATTAAAATAAACTTTTGATCTTTGGTAACCAAACTAGCAATTAACGATTACATTTTATTAATTTTAAAAAAATTTGCTGATCTTCAAACGCTTGGAAAACTTTGAAAGAGATTTCGCTGAAATAACAATGACACGGGCAACGTCATTTCTTAAGAGTTTCTAATATTAGCACTAGTGGGCGGAAACACATATGTACGCAATGTCTGCTATTAAAATACGTTTACTTCTTCCTCGCGCTTCTCACCTTTATCCTCCTTCATTCTCTAACCTCGGCCTGCGATATGAGACACGTTTTCATCCTGCGCTATAGAGGGCGTTAAATTGACGTAGTTGTGTTTTCTTGTAACTTAACAGCAAACTTCGATGTCTGCATCCTTTAAGTCCAAGACATTCTATAAGCCACGAGGCACATTTCTAAACTTTAAGCACGGTCGAAGCTTGCTTGACTTACAAGCACTTCAACATTTGACGCGGTGATGACGACCGACCATTTTTTTCAAAAAACTAATTTTCTACTACTACGTCAAGACCTTATTTTAGAGTCGCAAAAGTGAGTAAGCTTGAATATTGAACACGTTTACATTTATGTCAAATCTGTGAGTGAAATTATTATATAAATAAAAGAAAAGCTGTAATTTCAATGAGAACAAAAATTCATTTATTCTTGCAAACAGTCTCTTGTTTCTTTCAATATTTGAATGTATTTTGCAAATATCCGAGTTTAAGTTACCTTATTATTTATTGCATTAAATATTAGTACTAAACTTGCAGGCTACAAAGAGCATCTAAAATAAATATACAGTTATATTCTATAAACTAGCAGTACGATATAGTCAAAGGCCGTTCTAAAACCAGAATAGTCTAAAATGAAAACACCGACTTTTAATACAAGTTTCGCTGTTTGTGTGGTAAGTTTGTATCGTGATTACTTGCTGTTGTTTGAAGTGTTAGGTGCAAAATATCGGAGTTTTATTAATTCACGTTTACACATCATCTATCACATCGACGGAAGTAGGTGTAAATCAGGATTAACAATATCTTTAGTTTACATGATACTTGACATCATCATCATTTATAGACTACATGATACTTCACACCATCATTTATAGACTACATGATACTTGACATCAACATCATTTATAGACTACATGATATTCGACATCATCAACATCATGTATAGACTTCGTGATACTTGACATCAACATCATTTATAGACCACATGATACTTTTCATCATCAACATCATTTATAGACTACATGATACTTGACATCATCATAATTGTAGACTACATGAACTTGACATCATTATCATTTATAGACTATATTTTACTTGACAGCAAAGTCGAATGCCAAGTAATCTCTCTATGACAAATGATGAATATGGTGTTGATGTCCGGATACAAATGTCATATTAGAATGAACATATTTGTATGTGATATGTTAAATGGCCAAACACTGAAAAGGCGATTAGACGACACTAAGGCGAATGTCTCATGTCAATTTTTATAGTTCCCTTGACAACCAATATGACAAAAGAGGATATTCTCAAAGAATAACAAAACAAAGGAATAACACACCACCCAAAAAAGAGAGAGCTCCTAAAAAAACATTACAAAGGAACAACTGGCATTTTCTTAGATATAATAGTAGCCTCCGTCAGTCATAGTTGACTATGGATTTTTCAGAGCCCCTAGAAATGTTATTTTATCCTTTATTTTCTTTCGCCGTGTATTCTCTTTCTCTATGAATCTGTCTGCTTCTTCTTTGAGGTTAACCTTTAGAGTGTTTTCCAGAGATTGCGGTGTGCAGCTATGTCTTCCCATGCTGCAGGGTTTATGTTCAGATTCTTCATGTCACGTTTACACATCGAAGTTTTGGGCGCCCCTTAGTTCTTTTACCATATGCCAGTTGTCCGTAGAGTATATCGTTGGTACACGGCCATCTTTCATACGATGTGCATGCCAAAGCGTAAAGCAGCGTGTAGATATTCGGTAGGCCTGTGCAAGTCATGACTCCACGTTTGTCACATCCCAGGTGATACCAAGAATACGGCGTAGACATCGCATATGGAATGCATTTAGCCTTCTCTCCTGCTTTACAAATCCAAGATTCGATGCCATACAGGAGGATACTAATTATGCAGGCATTGTACACTGCAGAGATATAATAAGCAGTTGCAATACTTGGTTGCAACTGACGAAATACAGTAAATGATAGTTTGTTGACTAGAAAGAGATACGTTATTAGATAACCTTGTGTCGTGACATATAAACAGTCAAACAATAAAATTGATACGATGCACTGAAGAACAGATCTGTGAAAGGACATATCAGTGAACGCCACCTGGTACAGTGCATGATTAAGATGGTAAATATCATGCTAATCCGTCTTACTTTCCTTGAAAACATTTATTTTATCCATTTTCCAATACAGGATTAAACCAGAAAAAAATTATATTTGAGGAAAATGAAAAAAAAAAACAGCCATTATTCAAAAATAAATAATGATCTCTGGTCAGTAGAAAGAAAATATCAGTCTCTTTCTGATTTGTAAAGAATAAACGCGTGCATAATCACACAAAACAAATCGAACAAAGAGATGTATGTTGCAAATATTATTTAAAATGTGTGTTTATGATAATAAAATAATGCTTATATCAACCAGCTTTCATTATGATTTTAAAAATTAATTAACATTTAATTGCTTATGCAATCAGCACAACACACACGATATTTCCCCATAGAAAACCTCACTAAATTATTTTAGAGGGTGGTTGTAAAGCCATGCTGGTGGCCAGGTAAAAGGTGGTCGAAGTTAGGAATTCAAACTCCTGAAAACCTGATCAGTGGTCAAATTTAAATACCACGTTACGATCACTGATGCAATTGTGTTTAAAAACGAGTTGTATTTATTTATTTATCAATCACAACAATCATAAAATGATGATTGGCATTAATTTAACAATTGCGACATTGTGTGTTACAATGAAGGAAAACTAGCATTATATTTTATTTTGCAATATCACAAAGAGTTGTCTTCAATGTTATTTCTGTGTCTTGGAGAGAATATTTACTTAAAGCCAAGATTTTGTTTCTACTAAACAGCTGACGCTCTATCTGGGAATTGTTTCTGGCCGGGCTATTGATGAGATAATTTCAAATTCCTCAACTGCTGTTACCAGGTTTGATCTCATGGGAGACACAGAAGGAACTGACAATCGTCGTGAGCGAGACATGATGTTAACTTTGGAAGTAAACAATGATCTTTATGTAAGTCATTACAATATTTTTAATGTATAGTTTTTTGTTTGTTATTGTCTTTTGTTGTTGTTATGATCATCATTACTGCACACAGGACGAAACAATAGGTGCCCCGATATCCCCCCTGAGAATCTCGAAAAAATCCGAGAATCTCAACCCACGTGAACGAACTCCGTAGCACGGCCTGGGATACACGGTGCGGGTAGATTTTTGCTGACAATATTGCCCTGGTAGCAGCCATATTTAAGCCCTACTCTTTTGGATGTTATCTGCCAAGGGATCTTTAACGTGCGCGGTTGCAGACGGGACCTCAATGTTTATTACCGTTATTCGAGAGGGCTACACATTGAATCTCACTACCCCCAGAGATCAGGGGAGGGTATCGTCGTTAAGGAACCACGGATTAAGTTCTCCTATTTAAAACCAAAATCAACACCGCTTCTGTTGGACTTTGAACCTGAGTCCTTCCTGTTCTGAGGCCGATATATATATATATATATATATATATATATATATATATATATATATATATATATATATATAGAGAGAGAGAGAGAGAGAGAGAGTATATAATTGTATACAATGATTCATAATAATAATAATATTGCTGCTGTACGCGAATGATTTAGACATCTCATCACACATGACAAAACTGACTTTTTTATTCCGGGAAATATTAACTGGTACACGACGTAAGCTCAATACACTTCAGTCAGATATCTCTAGCTCATAGTTCTTTATCTAATATATTATAGTCTGCTCTACTCACTTTATCCACATTATAATAAGCATTGTCGCACCTGATACCTTCTTGACTATTAATTATTCCACAACCTAAAGTTCTTATAAAACTATACACCGACTTTCTTTGTCTATGCTAATAATATTCATTTTCAGACCTGTCTGTCTGATCTGTTTAGTGAATATCTAACTAAATCTTGAAGACTTTCGATCGATTTCAAAACCGTCTCTCCGTTTAATATTCAACTTGATTTCTCACTGTCTACATTCTAGCTCTATTCGACTGTGACTGTACTCCTTCATTGTCCAATCTTACGTTCCCCTGCGCATTTGTTCGCGTGAATAATCAACAAACCCATTGTCTTTGGTTCACTTTTAATGCCGGTATTTCTGAATCCAACTCATTGAACTAAAGATTATAGTGAACCATTTCATTGTTTACTAACTTTGTATCCACTCTCATCAGACTCAAATAATATCTTGATGCGTACAGCTTTCCTCACTACTCATAGCATATGAGGCGGGCAGTGAAACGCTTCCACATTATGCTGAATATATAATATGGTCTTCCTGGGTTTAAGGACAGATGAAAGCATCTGTTGTTGATCATCGATTGAATTTACCGAACAGTCTTTGTTATGGCTGATTTGAAATTAAAACTCCTTACTCTTTAATCTTCAGGGTCATTTCATTTTCTCAACATAATTTAACAACACATATTTCAGTAACGATTTGCATTTCTGACATTATTCTTTAATAACAAACGTTGTAAACATTTTAAAATACAAGCATGTGTAAGATGGACGGGGAATTATTTCCAGAATTAATGTTGATAAATATGAAGCTACACATGAAAAGTGCATTCTATAAATGAGGAATATAATGAAAACTCTTGAGTCTTGGGTTCATTTAAATTTCCTCAACATGATGTGACAGAAAATATTTGAGTAACGATTTACCACCACAATTGCAACAATCGTTGTTTGTGTTTGATTGTTAGAGGACGTTTCTTTTGGACTTCAGAGGAGCTAAACAAATCTTTCCAAAGTATGAACTTTTAGGTTAAGATTTAACGAGTCAGATGACGTAAAGTGCAAAGTATTTGAATATCTAATTTTTTCTCAAGATTTGCTGAATTTGCGGATTCGAATGTCCATCGGCAATAAAAATATATGCTATCATTTATCAATTCATTTATAAAAGAGGTTTACCAACAATGTATACGCCCAAATTTAGAATATGGATCGTCAGCATGGTGCTCAGCACCAAACACCAACACTGCACGAGCTGGATAAAGTACAAAACTAGGCACTTAGGGTCATGACAGGAGCAATGAAATCAACACCAATATTGCAGATGGAGAAATTGTGGTGGATACCAGAATTATACTGCAAGAATTATAAAAGACAGTAACATTTATACAGAAAACGACATTGCAGATATAGACAATACTTCAGGCGAACGAAAGATAGATAGATAAAAGAGGTTTTCAGTCATTCTATTTTAATGAACTTTTTTTTCATAAACTTGTTGTTACATTGAAATGTTACCTTACAGTGCTAGAAAACAGTATCACGTGGGAGGGTACTGTAAGGGTACCATTCATCTTCCATGTAATTATATGCTGGTTTGTTTTTAGAAAATGTGTTCCATACTTGGTACAGTTTTCACACTCTTGATGTCGGCCTTCAGACATTGAGTGAATTAATATTTTAAAGTTCTAATTTTATTTATCATTACAGAAGTAAGCAGGAACGATACAACATTGATGACTGGAACAACTGTAAATAATTAATAAGAAATATTCCAATAACATTTTTTATCAGAGAAATAATAATGTTAGCTTTGTTAATAATAGTAAAATATAATTTATATGTTACATAAATGGAACACACACACACACCATTTGAGCTAAAAAAAAAAAAACATACACAAAAGTAGAAATAACTGTAACACTTCAATAATATTTTGTCATATGAGGATTCAAAGAGATCCGTTTCGAGACCGGCGAAAGAAACTAGTCTATTTAAATTTTTTAAAAACTGTTCTTTTACCATTGTTTCATTTTTTGGATAACGAGGTCAGTAACTTCTTATTTTCTCATAACAAGAGCCGCTAAACATTTACAGCTGATAGAAGCTGGAAGATGGTAGGTCGAGAATCAAGCAAATTAAAATATAATTTTACTTTGTTGAAATAAAAGCAGATCGAAATACGAAATCTTGCAGCGATAGATAGTACATGAGTGGCACACGAAAACGTTGTTAAGGATACTAGACCACAGTTATGTCGTACAAATTAATCAGCTGTCTATAAACATTCATTTTTATTTTCAGGACAAACAGAATGATTTCAAGCCAGAAAACTACAAATCTTCTTCCAGAATGAAAAGAAAAGCAATATCTGATCTTCTAAACGATGGACCAACAAGACAATCCCTTACAGTTTTGAAAACTCTACCTTCAGTGAAGGAGAAAAGAATCTAATATATCAGGCCATAAAGGAGTGGGAAGGCAACACATGCATTACCTTCAGAAATGCCAAAAGTGATGATTCCAATTTTATTAATTTCGAAAGCAGAACTGGTTGCTGGTCCGAAATTGGAATGATCAAAGGGAAGCAAGTAATTTCTTTGCAGGAAGGGTGTCGAATAAAAGGAACTGTTCTTCATGAAATTGGACATGCTGTCGGGTTTTACCATGAGCAGAGTCGTCCAGATAGAGACCGTTACGTAATTATAAAGAATGAGTACATAGAACAAAATCGTTCACATAATTTTGACAAAGAATTAAATTCATCAACATACGGTCTCCCATACGATTACTTAAGTATCATGCATTATCATGACGCGGCATTCTCTGTAAATGAAAACAAGACGATCGAGACGATTGACAAGTCATTTCAAGGCAAGATGGGACAAAGAAATGGGCTGAGCTTTTATGACATCAACTTGCTAATTTGATGTACAACTGTAGTGAAGAGTGTAGTTCAAAAGTGGCGTGTCCTAAAGAGGGGTTCCTGGGAAAAGATTGCAAGTGTTGGTGTCCAGGTAATCCAGTTAAAGAGTGTGATGATTCTAGAAGTACAGAACGTCCGTCGGTGGAAATATCTACAAGACCCACTAATAAACCGAACACAGCGGTTTGGAAAAATGTATATGAAGATTTGTACTACTACTAGAGATTTGAAAAGTAGATGAACAATAAACCGTGAATATAACAACGGCTTGTTGTGTTATGCTGCAGACAGGATTGTGGAAACAGAATTTCATGACGTCGGATTCATTAATAGGTGACGTAATTTCAAAAATATTGTTCAGGTTACTACACAGCGACTTTATAAACACCCTGTACAATAGCTTATATTATGAACACATTTATCCAAGACACTTTCTCCACTTTAGGGTCTGTACAAATCTATCCATATTTATTCAAATATTTGTTCATTTCAACTCCACAACCATATGACGTCAATGAATCATTACATCACAATCTACGGAACCAACTGTTCTCTTCCATTTTTCTGTCTCTCGTTGCGATATGTGAATTACGACGTGGAAACCTGCTCATTCCTTATATCGTCATTTGTGTTTTATCTTTCTACCTCTGTGTCTTATTCCTTTTCACAGACGTTGAACGGTGGTATTTTTGTTTTAAATCAAAACTATTCGAGTGACATTGCCATCTCAGCTTTCGTTTCTTTACCGTGATAGACGATCATTGTACTAATTATTACTTCTCGAATTCAGTGATAATTCTCTTTATTGGTAATTTGGTCTAAATATTATGAAAAGCATTTAATCTCAAGTGTTTGAATTTTTCGGTGCAATTCTTTTGCAAAGCCCATGTTTCTTAAACATTCAGGATGATGGCTGAAAAGAAGGGTTCCAGTAATCTAGTTTTAAATTTGTGTCGTGATATCTATCTCTTGCTCTCTATATAATTCACATAGTTGTAGGACATGTTCCGCTATCTGGAGACGTGCCGTGCATGTACTATGACGTATGTTTAAAACTTGCATCCTGTGGAGTTTGGTATTCATCTATATTTATATCTTTATTTCTTCTTTAACTACAGCTTTTTCAGCGTGGTGTCGCAGAGAATGTGTATTGTGTAATTGTCTGGCTTTCACTACACACACAACCACACACACACACACATGCACATACACACACATAGAAAGAGAGAGAGAGAGAGAGGCTTTTAATTCTTTAAAAAATTTTTAACGAAACTCCATACCATCATCTAAACCCCCCCCCCCCCCCCCCAAAAAAAAAAAAAAAGCAGTAAATTGTAATTTATCGTGGCTGTGAATCTCATTTGTACTTCTTACACTTGGCAATTAGATATTATTGATATATCCGTAAAACCCATTTTTTTCTCAGCGATTAAGCCCACTTTGGATGTATACAATCTACTTTGGTAATAAACACTATTTCTATTAATATTTCTGTTTACTTATTTATTTACCAGTTTGTATTTATTTGTTACTGTTGGTGTGAATGAACTTACAAACACAATACATTATAAAGAAATAATCTGTATAAAAATCGTCCTCGAGAGTGTATGTGTAATAAAAATACAGACTAGGATTGAATAAATTACACAATGGGAGATAGAGATAGCATGGTTCGGATAGTCTAGTAGTTGCCCATAACTCAGTAGGTTTTAGCAGTAAAAGAACTGTAAAGCATTTACAGAAACAAACATAGAAGACGAAAATTAGCAAGTTTTTGAGAATGGACAATGTTAGCTGTTATATCAAAGGTGGCGGAATAGATGTTAAATTTGACTTGACCGTCACATGTTCAGAAATTAGGTTCATAAATAAACTCAGGGGCAGGTTAAGTTTTTGAGAGATGATGTCACTCTTAGAGTTCATGTTATTGTTTGTATTATATTTTAAACTCTGAGGTTAACTAAATATCAAGATGGAGTTTTGTTTTGCAAAATTGGATACAAAAGTAGTCTAGAGTTGATTGAGATTTTTCAGCAATGATGAGAGCAACGTTATGGAGAGCGTATAGAACTCGATAAAAGTGCGTATTGTGTTATTTTTCTATGAAGTATTATACCCAGTTAGGAGGCCTTCAACGCGGACACTCGTGACTGTTTTTTCACTGCTGTAAATACGCTCAGTTAAACATTTATATCTTGAAACGTCCCGATATCCGAATTACAAATCCTACAAGTAATTGAAAACTAGAATTGCTGCAAGTTTACCTTTTCATGTTCTGGCTATTAACAATGACAATACAAATCTAATAAAGTCAGAGCTTCCGATATTTTGGTATATTACGATTCTCTAGTTTCATCGGATGAGAAGGTAGAATTTATGTACATTGTTATTAAGAAAATGAAAAAAGCAATAAAAACACGTCACAAGATGATGATGAAAAGTATATGAATGAACAAAGCGGAGAGGTTAAGAAGATGAGTTTAAATATTAATTTTTTTTAATGGGGAGATTTTGTTATGTGTCTGAAGTGATACATTGAACACTATAGCATTTCTTTGTTGAGCACACATCAAGCAAAACATCACTAACACAAAACGATAATTCAATTCAACCAATCAAGTAACCTTAATGAACGTAAAATTGAACCACTCCTATGACTTCCGTCTCCAAGATGGCGGATCTAGTCCACGTCCTCTCGATCGTGCAGAAAATGCACCCAGGGTCTGATTAATTTCGGATCTTCTTTGCACTTTTCTGCGTTAAAGTCAAAATGATGATATGCTTGATACATCTGTGTCGCTAAAGCGAGGTTGTAGGCCGACAAACAGTCCGTTTTGAACGACTCAAGTGTTGTGATTGAGACCTTCCACCGTCTAGACTTGATCTGCGCTTTACGTCACACATTGGTGCTGTTCATGACCGTTCATGATATTCTTTGACGCAAGTTATTTCCATGTACACATTAATGTAAACTACTTCGTCAGCCGCAGTTTTATCTCTTTGGGGAATTCGCTTCGTGATTTTGTTCGTCGTAGGCTGCTTACACTTGAGTAATCACACAGAAATCTAAATGGAACGAGATTAAGTGTTGGGGGCGACATTATGGAATGCTACGTCATCGTAATGGTTCCCTAAACCGGCCGTGCGCAAATCTTACGGTCTGCTGTTTGATGTGCGACGGGGATAGTTTGACGACTGACTGTGTGTCTATGTGATCGGAATTGGAGTCATCAACGATGGCCTAACATCATCTGGTGCTACGACGATCATCATTTTCAAGAGGACGTGACTTACCGGTATATGGGGATAGGCGGCAGGAACAATTGAGAGCTATGCATGAAAAGCGTTCCTTGTTGCAGTTTCCTCACATTACATGTCGCATGGCTGTGTTAGTCACCTCTAGTGACTCGGGCAGACGGTGCTCGTAAACCTGGGAAGGCCGACCGTCTAAGGGCAGAATTCCCCTACAGAAAAGATCATCTGCTGCCTTGCAGGAAGATTGGGGATAATCAAAGGCTAAGGAAAGCAAACCTGAATAAAATGCTGGCTGAAATCGGATGCACTGGGCCACTGGCGCAGAACACAGTGCAACGTTTTAACGGGTGTTCAGTAGGAGTGGATCTGGCAGACTCTAACTGTGATGTTCTGTCTGTAGGGGCGATCAACACACTTAACCTGACAGCTGACGTCATGTGAGAGTCTGGGATCCTACTCTGACTGAGTCCTGATCGCAGACAGACAGACAGAACCACTCCTATTAGTTCCCGGTAGACAGCAAAATAGGAAGTCGATATTTTGTTTCTCACACAATCGCTATTATATAAGTAAGGGTTCGCTTTACACCTTAAGGCGATCGGAGAATATGGTGTTTATGCCAATATTATTCAGTGACCAACGGCACTAGAAGAATATATAAGAGAAGCAAAGTTGGCAGGCATAGACTCGTTAGATACGATTGAACATCTCACCCAGAATATATACCCAGAGTTGGGTGGCGAAAAACACTACAAGCCCTATGTGACGTCTAACGATCGCTCTATTTCCACTTTAAAAATTATCTTGTATCCATCTATAATATACTGGATACGCTATCCAGCTACCTGACCTCATATAATTCTCAACAATTAGAATTTGATTTTCCCGTTAAGCTATATTGTTACGTCTTCCGTCTTCGTCTGATTTGAACAAAGAAAATCAGGTTAACAGACAACAAATGTTTAAAAATGACCCTTAAGTGTGGAGTGGATAAAGCGACATTTCCATTGGTAGTTTTGAGATTCAGCTCTGGACATTTAATGAAAGGACGCTTCGAGAGGGACACGAATTATCTGAGCGAAGTAGATCTGGCAAGATGAATAGATAGCTTTAGTCTGTTCCAAAATGCATGCCTTCCTTCAAAATGCTACAACTTAATAACCGTTTGGTTTTAAATGTTGACATCATACTGTATGTAAACCGTTAACTGTCATGGCGTTACAGAAAACAAAAATATTGGAAACAAATAGATGGTTTTAATTTTGTCTTTTTTGCAGTATATCAAAACAAATACGCATAATGATACTTGTCAAATAGAATATTTACAGTTTCTACTGATAAACATTACACGCGTAATCAATCAAAATATTGCACCGATTCTCGACAGTGAATTCTCTCTCTCTCTCTCTCTCTCTGCAATCAGGACTCAATCAGAGTAGGATTACAGACTATCACATGAAGTCAGCTGTCAGGTTAAGTGTGTTTATTGCCCCCACAGACAGAACATCACAATTAGAGTCTGCCAGATCCACTCTGATTGAAAACCCGTTAAAACGCTGCACTGTGTTCTGCGTCAGTGGTCATTTCAGCCAGCATTTTATTCAGGTTTGCATTCCTTAGCCTTTGATTCCTTAACCTGATTGTAAATACAAACAGTTGTTACGATAATGAGGATACAACAGTGACAAACATGAATTTTATTAAAGATACTAAGCCACATTATGCAGTACAATTTAATCAGCTTTTTACAAAGTTATATTTCCTATTTTAAGGATAAACAGAAAGCTTGCAAGCCAGAAAACTACAAATCTTCTTCGAGGTTGAAAAGAAAAGCAATAGTTGATCTATCTAAACGATGAGTGAACTAGGAAATCCATTACAGGTTGATAACTCTACCTTCAGTGGTGAGGACAAGAATAAAAAAGATCAGGTCATAAAGGAGTGGGAAGGCAACACATGCATTACCTTCACAAGCTTCACATGGTCTGACTCCAATTTCGTCCTTTTTGAGAACGGACTTGGTTGCTCGTCCCATCTTGGAATCATTGGGGGGAAACAAAGAATTTCTCTGCTGGAATGGTGTCGAGGAAAAACAAGATATTGTTCATGAAATTGGACATGCTGTCGAGTTTTACCATAAGCGCAGTCGTCCAGACAGGGACGATTACATAATTACTAATAAAGAGAAATTTAAAAATCCTGATTATTACAGTGAGTTTGAAAAAGACAGATATTGTAAAATACGATGTCCCGTACGATTTTGATAGTATCATGCATTACCGCGGATCATCCGGTGCGGTTTCATATTATACGAGGACGGTTCATACGAAAAACAGCCGTTTTTCAAAGACGAATCAAAGACGTGATTGCA
This sequence comes from Megaustenia siamemsis, assembly GCA_032433765.1. Classification (NCBI taxonomy): domain Eukaryota; kingdom Metazoa; phylum Mollusca; class Gastropoda; order Stylommatophora; family Ariophantidae; genus Megaustenia; species Megaustenia siamemsis. The sequence goes on along the minus strand of JAVIAB010000156.1, from coordinate 61,908,729 downwards.
AACAGTTAAGGGCTCAGCTTCTATGATATCAAACTTGTTAATTTGATGTACAACCGTAGTGAGAAGTGTAAGACGACAGTGACGAAGGAATCAATAGAGGGTTCGTGGGAAAAGACTGTAAATGTTTGTGTCCAGGTAAACCAGTTAAAAGTTGTTAAATTTTCCAGAATAAATAAAGTCCGCAGTGAAATCATCTAAATGACCTTATAATAAATCTACAGCAAGATCAACTAATAAAACTACAGTCAGAAACACTAATAAATTAACAATTAGATCCGCTAATAAAAGCATAATTATATATATATATATATATATATATATATATATATGGCCCTTTTCGTCTTGTCAGACGGTCTAGTGGAGGCTATTGCGTATTTTTTTGAGGTATTGTTTTTGCCGAACAGCTTCTCTCGTGGCTAATTCTACCAATGTTTGACAAACACACGCGGTCACATAATGAACAGGTCAGGCTCGCTGATCCACAGGGTTTACCATCCTTTTTCATGAGTCTCTTCTCTTCTAAGTCCTGTCTTAGCACAGTCTCGAATGTTGTTATACCGTTCCTTATACATGCTCTCCATGATGTGCGATCACTTGCCAGATGTTGCCAGTCGTTTTCACAGATGGAGAAGTCTTTCAGAGATGATTTGCAGATATCTCTATATCGTAGTTTAGGTCTGCCGATTTGTCTTTTCCCGTGTGTTAGTTCACCATATAGTATTTGCCTAGGAATGCGTTTTTCTTCCATCTGTTGGACATGCCCCAGTCATCTTAGCCTTCGACTTCTGAGCATCGACATGATTGTTATGGTCTTAGCACGTTGCAGGACAGTTAAGTTGGTTATTTTGTCTTGCCATTTGATGTGCATTATTTTGCGGAGACATCGCATGTGGAAGACATTTAGTCTTTTTTCCTGGTTTGAGTATGTTATCCAGGTTTCGGATCCATATAGTAGTGTGCTAAGCACAAATGTTTGATATATTAGGAGTTTAGTCTTTCGAGTTAGTTTCGTGTTGTTCCATGCCCTTTTTGTGAGTTTGCCGAAGGTCGTAGCTGCCTTACCAATTCGACAGTTTATTTCTTCATCAAGAGAGATGGTTTGTGTAACTGTGGATCCAAGATATGTAAATTTCTGTACTGATTCTAGTGGGCAGTCTTTTAGAGTAATAGATAGAGGTTTGAAGTCACCTTGAATTAGTATTACTGTCTTCTGAATATTGATTGACAGTGAAAAAAGGTCGCATGCTTTGTCCAGGTTGTTGATCAGCGACTGTAGGGTGGCCTCACTATGAGCGACTAGGGCTGCATCGTCAGCAAATAAAACTTATTTAAGAAGGGCAATATTTGTTTTGGTTTTTGCTCTTAGTCGTGCTAGATTGAACAGTGAGCCATCCGGTCTAGTGCGAATGTAAATATCTCCTGAGCTGTTTTCGAAGGCGTAATTTAGGAGGGCAGCAAAAAATATACCAAAAAGGGTGGGGGCGAGGACACATCCCTGTTTCACTCCTTTGTTGACTTTGAAATTCTCTGATGGACTCAAATCAAAACGGACTTTCCCATTCATGTCTTCATGGAAGGAAATTATCAGCCTAAGTAATTTAGGAGAGCAGCCTATGCCTTCTAAAAGCATAATTAGACCAACTAATAAAACTGCAATAAAACCACTAATAAACCTACAATGAGACCAACTAATAAAACTACAATGAGACCCACTAATAAAACTACAATAAGACCAACTAATAAAACTACAATAAGACCATTAATATAACTACAATGAGAACAACTAATAAAACTACATTCAGAAACACTAAAAAAATTACATTACAATTGGATCCGCTAATAAAAGTATAATTAGACCAACTAATAAAACTACAATAAGACCACTAATAAAACTATGAGACCCACTAAAAAACTACAATGAGACCAACTAATAAAACTACAATAAGACCACTAATAAAACTACAATGAGACGCACTAATAAAACTACAATAAAACCACTCATAAAACTACAATAAGACCACTAATAAAACTACAATGAGACCAACTAATAAAAGTACAAGGAGACCAACAAATAAAACTACAATAAGACCACTAACAAAACTACAATGAGACCCACTAATAAAACTACAATAAGACCAATTAATAAAACTACAATAAGAATATTAATAAAACTACAATGAGACCAACTAATAAAACTACATTCAGAAACACTAATAAAATTACATTACAATTAGATCCGCTAATAAAAGTATAATTAGAGCAACTAATAAAACTATAATAAGACCACTAATAAAACTACAATGAGACAAACTAATAAAACTACAATGAGACCACTAATAAATCTACAATCAGACCACTAATAAAACTACAATAAGACCCCTAATAAAACTACAAGGAGACCAACTAATAAAACTACAATGAGACCAACTAATAAAACTACAATAAGACCACTAATAAACCACAATAAGACCACTAATAAAACTACAATGAGACCAACTAATAAAACTACAATGAGACCAACTAATAAAACTATAATATAAACCAATAATAAAACTACAATGAGACCAACTAATAAAACTACAATGAGACCAACTAATAAAACTATAATAAGACCACTAATAAAACTACAATGAGACAAACTAATAAAACTACAATAAGACCACTAATAAAACTACAATGAGACCCACTAATAAAACTACAATGAGACCAACTAATAAAACTACAATAAGATCAACTAAAAAAACTACATTCAGAAACACTAATAAAATTACATTACAATTAGATCCGCTAATAAAAGTATAATTAGACCAACTAATAAAACTAGAATAAGAACAATTAATAAAACTACATTCAGAAACACTAATAAAATTACAATTAGTTCCGCTAATAAAAGTATAATTAGACCAACAAATAAAACAACAATGAGACCAATTAATAAAACTACAATAAGACCACTAATAAAATATAATGAGACCCACTAAAAAACTGCAATGAGACCCACTAATAAAATTACAATAAGACCAAATTATAAAACTACATTCAGAAACATTAATAAAACTACAATTAGATCCGCTAATAAAAGTATAATTAGACCAAACTAATAAAACTATAATAAGACCACTAATAAAACTACAATGAGACCATTAATAAAACTACAATGAGACCATTAATAAAAATACAATAAGACCCACTAATGAAACTACAACGAGACCCACTAATAAAACTACAATGAGACCACTAATAAAACTACCATGAGACCCACTAATAAAACTACAATGAGACCACTAATAAAACTACAATGAGACCACTAATAAAATTACAATAAGACCATTAATAAAACTACAATGAGACCCACTACTAAAACTACAATTAGACCCACTAATAAAACTACAATTACACCCACTAATAAAACTACAATGAGACCCACAAATAAAATTACAATGAGATCCACTAATAAAACTACAATTAGACAAATAAATAAAACTACAAAAAGACCCCTAATAAAACAACAATGAGACCCACTAATAAAACTACAATGAGACCCACTAATAAAACTACAATTAGACCAATTAATAAAACTACAATGAGACCACTAATAAAACTACAATAAGACCCCTAATAAAACTACAATGAGACCCACTAATAAAACTACAATTAGACCAACTAATAAAACTTCAATAAGACCACTAATAAAACTACAAAAAGACCACTAATAAAACTACAATGAGACCCATTAATAAAACTACATTAAGACCACTAATAAAACTACAATAAGACCACTAATAAAACTACAATAAGAAAACTAATAAAACTACAATGAGACCCATTAATAAAACTACATTAAGACCACTAATAAAACTACAAAGAGACCCACTAATAAAACTACAATAAGACCAACTAATAAAACTAAAATAAGACCAACTAATAAAACTACAATAAAGACCACTAATAAAACTACAATAAGAGCCCTAATAAAACTACAATAAGACCGCTAATAAAACTACATTCAGAAACACTAAAAAAACAACATTAAGACCACTAAATAAACTACATTAAGACCACTAATAAAACTACAATAAGACCACTAATAAAACTACAATAAGACCACTAATAAAACTACAATGAGACCCATTAATAAAACTACATTAGGACCACTAATAAAACTACAATGAGACCCACTAATAAAACTACAAAAAGACCACTAATAAAACTACAATAAGACCACTAATAAAACGAAAATGAAACCCACTAATAAAACTGCAATATGACCACTAATAAAACTACAATAAGACCACTAATAAAACTACAATTAGACCAATAGTAAAACTACAATATAACCACACAAAAACTGCAATATGACCACTAATAAAACTACAATAAGTGCACTAATAAAACTACAATAAGACCACTAATAAAACTACAATGAGACCCCCTAATAAAACTACAATTAGACCACTAATAAAACTACATTGAGACCTACTAATTAAACTACAATAAGACCACTAATAAAACTACAAAAAGACCATTAATAAAACCACAATAACACCACCAATAAAACTATAATGACACCAACTAATAAAACTACAATAAGACCACTAATAAAACTACAATGAGACCCACTAATAAAACAAACAATAAGACCAACTAATAAAACTACAATAAGACCAACTAATAAAACTACAGTCAGAAACACTAATAAAATTACAATTAAATCTGCTAATAAAGGCATAATTAGACCAAATAATAAAACTACAATAAAACCACTAATAAACTACAATGAGTCCCACTAATAAAACTACAATAAGACCAACTAATAAAACTACGATAAGACCATAAATAAAACTACAATGAGACCAACTAATAAAACTACATTCAGAAATACTAATACAATTACATTACAATTAGATCTGCTAATAACAGTATAATGAGAACAACTAATAAAACTACATAAGACCACTAATAAAACTACAATTAGACCCACTAAAAAACTACAATAAGACCACTAATAAAACTACAATGAGACCACTAATAAAACTTCAATAAGACCACTAATAAAACTACAATGAGACCCACTAATAAAACTACATTAAGACCACTAAATAAACTACAATAAGACCACAAATAAAAATACAATAAGACCAATAGTAAAACTACAATATAACCACAAATAAAACTATAATGACACCGACTAATAAAACTACAATAAGACCACTAATAAAACTACAATGAGACCCACTAATAAAACAAACAATAAGACCAACTAATAAAACTACAATCAGACCAACTAATAAAACTACAGTCAGAAACACTAATAAATTACAATTAAATCTGCTAATAAAGGCATAATTAGACCAAATAATAAAACTACAATAAAACCACTAATAAAACTACAATGAGACCCACTAATAAAACTACGATAAGATCAACTAATAAAACTACGATAAGACCATAAATAAAACTACAATGAGACCAACTAATAAAACTACATTCAGAAACACTAATACAATTACATTACAATTAGATCTGCTAATAACAGTATAATGAGAACAACTAATAAAACTACATAAGACCACTAATAAAACTGCAATGAGACAAACTAATAAAACTACAATGAGACCAACTAATAAAATTACAAAACAATTACATTACAATTAGATCTGCTAATAACAGTATAATTAGAACAACTAATAAAACTACATAAGACCACTAATAAAACTACAATGAGACCAACTAATAAAACTACAATGAGACCAACTAATAAAAACTACAATAAGACCACTAATAAAACTACAATGAGACCCACTAATAAAACTACAATGAGACCACTAATAAAACTACAATGAGACCACTAATAAAACTGCAATAAGACCACTAACAAAACTACAATGAGACCCACTAATAAAACTACATTAAGACCACTAAATAAACTACAATAAGACCACAAATAAAACTACAATAAGACCACTACTAAAACTACAATAAGTTCACTAACAAAACTATAATGAGACCCACGAATAAAACTACATTAAGACCACTAAATAAACTACAATAAGACAACAGATAAAACTACAATAAGACCACTACTAAAACTACAATAGGACCACAAATAAAACTGCAATAAGACCACTAATAAAACTACAATAAGACCACTAATAAAACTACAAAAAGACCACTAATAAAACTACAATGAGACCAACTAATAAAACTACAATTAGACCCACTAATAAAACTACATTTAGACCTACTAATAAAACTACAATAAGTCCACTAATATAATTACAATAAGGCCATTAATAAAACCACAATTAGATCACCAATAAAACTACAATGACACCGACTAATAAAACTACAATAAGACCACAAATAAAACTACTATGAGACCCACTAATAAAACAAACAATAAGACCAACTAATAAAACTACAATAAGACCAACTAATAAAACTACAGTCAGAAACACTAATAAAATTACAATTAAATCTGCTAATAAAAGCATAATTAGACCTACTAATAAAACTACAATAAAACCACTAATAAAACTACAATAAGACCACTAATAAAACTACAATGAGACTCATTAATAAAACTACATTAAGACCACTAATAAAACTACAAAGAGACCACTAATAAAACTACAATAAGACCACTAATAAAACTAAAATAAGACCACTAATAAAACTACAATAAGACCGCTAATAAAACTAAAACTACAAAAAGACCACTAATAAAACTACAATAAGACCACTAATAAAACTACAATTAGACCCACTAAAAAACTACAATAAGACCACTAATAAAACTACAATGAGACCACTAATAAAACTGCAACAAGTTCAATAACAAAACTACAATGAGACCCACTAATAAAACTACATTAAGACCACTAAATAAACTACAATAAGACAACAAATAAAACTACAATAAGACCACTACTAAAACTACAATAGGACCACAAATAAAACTGCAATAAGACCACTAATAAAACTACAATAAGACCACTAATAAAACTACAAAAAGACCACTAATAAAACTACAATGAGACCAACTAATAAAGCTACAATTAGACCCATTAATAAAACTACATTTAGACCTACTAATAAACTACAATAAGTCCACTAATAAAACTACAATAAGACCATTAATAAAACCACAATAAGATCACTAATAAAACTACAATGACACCAACTAATAAAACTACAATAAGACCACTAATAAAACTACAATGAGACCACTAATAAAACTGCAATAAGTTCAATAACAAAACTACAATGAGACCCACTAATAAAACTACATTAATACCACTAAATAAACTACAATAAGACAACAAATAAAACTACAATAAGACCACTACTAAAACTACAATAGGACCACAAATAAAACTGCAATAAGACCACTAATAAAACTACAATAAGACCACTAATAAAACTACAAAAAGACCAATAATAAAACTACAATGAGACCAACTAATAAAGCTACAATTAGACCCACTAATAAAACTACATTTAGACCTACTAATAAAACTACAATAAGTCCACTAATAAAACTACAATAAGACCATTAATAAAACCACAATAAGATCACTAATAAAACTACAATGACACCAACTAATAAAACTACAATAAGACCACAAATAAAACTACAATGAGACCCACTAATAAAACAAACAATAAGACCAACTAATAAAACTACAATAAGACCAACTAATAAAACTACAGTCAGAAACACTAATAAAATTACAATTAAATCTGCTAATAAAGGCATAATTAGACCAACTAATAAAACTACAATAAAACCACTAATAAATCTACAATGAGACCAACTAATAAAACTACGAGACCCACTAATAAAACTACAATAAGACCAACTAATAAAACTACGATAAGACCATAAATAAAACTACAATGAGACCAACTAATAAAACTACATTCAGAAACACTAATACAATTACATTACAATTAGATCTGCTAATAACAGTATAATGAGAACAACTAATAAAACTACATAAGACCACTAATAAAACTACAATGAGACCAACTAATAAAACTACAATGAGACCAACTAATAAAATTACAAAACAAGGTAATTTCCTAGTTTGATCAGATATATTATTTCAGTTTGGAAGAGTGATGTCCCCTAAAATATGTCTGCCAAAATACAGTGGTTCTACGCATTCTTGGCGTTGGGGTCATTACGCTGGCATGTAATCATTTCGGAGTATCTGTTGATTGGGCGTTGGGTCCAGGGGTTAGGTTTAGCTTTAGTGTTAAATATTTATAAATATATTATAACGCGTGACAAAAACGACTCCACTCGGCCTAATTATGATCTTCTGATCGAAGGGAATTGTGCGGTTGATTACCAATCGCCGTAATTTACTGCCAAATGTTGGAAGATTGTCAAACTTTGGCTATTAATTAAAATGCACATACACACACATAAATACAAAAAATATCTAGAAATAGCTTTACGAAACACAATGCAACGTCTGTATTGCCTCAAATTACCTGTCAGCGATTAGCAATCTGGTGCGGAGCTTGAGAATAACAACGAGTGTGATGAAATCCTCAAAAGGACCACAGTGAAAACTCTAGGCAATCTAAAATAGTTAATTGTGAATGTTTGGTTGTCCCGAAAAGGACAGTTGTGAAGTGGGCAGGTTTGGAGCAATCTTATGTTGTCCTGAAAAGGACAGTAGTTTGCAGGGATGTGATGATTTTACACAGGATAACTCTCTGCAATTCCTGTAATTAGCGTCCCTAGGACGTTTCCTTGTCTGATTTCATTTCTGAAGGCGAACTCGTGTAGAAACGATGGGAACAATGTACGCCTAGTGCCGAACTGTCTCTTCAATTTCCTTTTGGCCCGCATCCACATATTTTCAATATTCTGTGTGTGAATTTCGGGATCATCTGGGTCGACAAAATTCTCTTGATGGATGACTGAACAATGGGTATAAATACCATTTGCAATTCGACTGATATTGGCATATGCAGACCAGCCGTCAGAAATAATGTGGCTTCCAGGTAAAATATGGGCAACTATCTCTGTTGTTAAAGTAGCCTCGGAGCGATCTGGTACTTCTACTAGAAAGCATTTTCCTGAAATCCTTTCTATTCCACCGAACACCCAGTGACCCTCATTCCATTGTCCCCTGTGATATTTTCGGTGAAAATATTTGGACTCGTCAATTTCCACAACGATTGGTTGGCCTAGAATGTCCATACCACCAATTTGACTGAAGTGTCTGACCATGTATTTTCTCACATTCCTCGCGTAAAAAATTACACCAATCCACTACAGTATTTTTATTGACGCCTGCCTCATGCTGGATCAAGCTCTGTGGAAAATCGCTGCTCCAACAGTAGATCATAACTAAATTTGTTTAGTGATAGATGGCTCTTTGTGAAAAATGATCCATCACGAACGGACTTTCCAAAACTGCACCCCTGACATGACCACTGATAGCCATCTACTCCTCTGCTGTAGGCTACTAAACGCGCAGGCATATGACAAATGTTGCATAGACACGTATTTATTATTAGTCTACGCTTAGCTAACCACTGAATACACAATTTATTAGTGGCAATCTCGGGAATCAGAGTTAGTAAATTCCATCTATCCTCTGCAATGATGTCATGAAAAGTCATGATCTGCCCAACATTCACAACTTCAGTTGGGCTCTAGGTCGCCCGGTCATTTTGCAAATACAGTAGTACAAAATTCAAGTAAGTGAACTCAGAACTGCTTAGCTGGTTTTTAAATATTAGACAAACTAGCCTATATATATAGGCGGATAATTAGTAAGAAGAAGCATAAGAAAGGATAGGGGTTCAGCCAATTATTAATTAACATCTCGATTTGGACGCAGACGCTGACCCGAACGCCACGCTGACCCAAACGCCAGTGTGAGTGACACATGCTAGCGTAATGACCCCAACGCCAAGAATGCGTAGAACCACTGTATTTTGGCAGACATATTTTAGGGGACATCACTCTTACAAACTGAAATAATATATCTGATCAAACTAGGACATTACCCAAAACAATTACATTACAATTAGATCTGCTAATAACAGTATAATTAGAACAACTAATAAAACTACATAAGACCACTAATAAAACTACAATGAGATCCACTAATAAAACTACAATAAGACCAACTAATAAAACTACAATAAGACCATACATAAAACTACAATGAGACCAACAGATAAAACTACAAGGAGACGAACAAATAAAACTACAATAAGACCACTAACAAAATTACAATGAGACCCACAAAAAAAACTACAATGAGACCCACCAATAAAACTACAGTCAGAAACACTAATAAATTAAAATTAGATCCGCTAATAAAAGCATAATTAGATCAACTAAAAAAACTACAATAAAACCACTAATAAAACTACAATGAAACCAACTATTAAAACTACAATAAGACCATTAATATAACTACAATGAGAAGAACTAATAAAACTACATTCAGAAACACTAATCAAATTACATTACAATTAGACCCGCTAATAAAAGTATAATTAGACCAACTAAAAAACTACAATAAGACCACTAATAAAACTATAATGAGACCAACTAATAAAACTACAATGAGACCAACTAATAAAACTACAATAAGACCACTAATAAAACTACAATGAGACCCACTAATAAAACTACAAGGAGGCCAACAAATAAAACTACAATAAGACCACTAACAAAACCACAATGAGACCCACTAATAAAACTACAATGAGACCCACTAATAAAACTACAATAAGACCAATTAATAAAACTACAATAAGACAATTAATAAAACTACAATAAGACCAACTAATAAAACTACATTCAGAAACACTAATAAAATTATATTACAATTAGATCCGCTAATAAAAGTATAATTAGACCAACTAATAAAACTACAATAAGACCACTAATAAAACTACAATGAGACCAACTAATAAAACTACAATGAGACCAACTAATAAATCTACAATCAGACCACTAATAAAACTACAATAAGACCCCTAATAAAACTACAATGAGACCACCTAATAAAACTACAATGAAACCAACTAATAAAACTACAATAAGACCACTAATAAAACTATAATAAGACCACTAATAAATCCACAATGAGACCAACTAATAAAACTACAATGAGACCAATTAATAAAACTACAATAAGATCAACGAAAAAAATACATTCAGAAACACTAATAAAATTACATTACAATTAGATCCGCTAATAAAAGTATAATTCGACAAACTAATAAAACTACAATAAGACCAAATAATAAAACTACATTCAGAAACACTAATAAAATTACAATTAGATCCGCTAATGAAAGTATAATTAGACCAACGAATAAAACAACAATGAGACCAATTAATAAAACTACAATAAGACCATTAATAAAACTATAATAAGACCACTAATAAAACTACAATGAGACCCACTAAAAAACTGCAATGAGACCCACTAATAAAACTACAATGAGACCAACTATAAAAACTACAATAAGACCAAATTATAAACTACATTCAGAAACACAAATAAAATTACATTTAGATCCGCTAATAAAAGTATAATTAGACCAAACTAATAAAACTATAATAAGACCACTAATAAAACTACAATGAGACCACAAATAAAACTACAATAAAACCACTAATAAATCTACAATGAGACCAACTAATAAAACTACAATGAGACCCACTAATAAAACTACAATAAGACCATAAATAAAACTACATTGAGACCAACTAATAAAACTACATTCAGAAACACTAATACAATTACATTACAATTAGATCTGTTAATAACAGTATAATTAGAACAACTAATAAAACTACATAAGACCACTAATAAAACTACAATGAGACCAACTAATAAAACTACAATGAGACCAACTAATAAAACTACAAGAAGACCAAATAATAAAACTACATTCAGAAACACTATTAAAATTACAATAAGATCCGCTAATAAAAGTATAATTAGACCAACTAATAAAACTACAATAAGACCACTAATAAAAATACAATGAGACCAAACTAATAAAACTACAATAAGACCAACTAATAAAACTACAATAAGACCATAATAAAACTACAATGAGACCCACTAATAAAACTACAATTAGACCAACTAATAAAACTACAATGAGACCACTAATAAAACTACAATTAGACCCACTAATAAAACTACAATAAGACCCCTAATAAAACTGCAATGAGACCCACTAATAAAACTACAATAAGACCAACTAATAAAACTACAATGAGACCACTAATAAAACTACAATAAGACCATTAATAAAATCACAATTAGATCACCAATAAAACTACAATGACACCGACTAATAAAACTACAATAAGACCATAAATAAAACTACAATGAGACCCACTAATAAAACAAACAATAAGACCAACTAATAAAACTACAATCAGACCAACTAATAAAACTACAGTCAGAAACACTAATAAAATTACAATTAAAACTGCTAATAAAGACATAATTATACCAACTAATAAAACTACAATAAAACCACTAATAAATCTACAATGAGACCAACTAATAAAACTACAATGAGACCCACTAATAAAACTACAATAAGACCATAAATAAAACTACATTGAGACCAACTAATGAAACTACATTCAGAAACACTAATACAATTACATTACAATTAGATCTGCTAACAACAGTATAATTAGAACAACTAATAAAACTACATAAGACCACTAATAAAACTACAATGAGACCAACTAATAAAACTACAATGAGACCAACTAATAAAATTACAAAACAATTACATTACAATTAGATCTGCTAATAACAGTATAATTAGAACAACTAATAAAACTACAATGAGATCAACTAATAAAACTACAATAAGACCACTAATAAAACTACAATGAGACCCACTAATAAAACTACAATGAGACCACTAATAAAACAACAATTAGACCAACTAATAAAACTATAATAAGACCACTAATAAAACTACAATGAGACCAACTTATAAAACTACAATAAGACCACTAACAAAACTACAATTAGATCCGCTAATAAAAGTATAATTAGAACCAACTAATAAAACTACATAAGACCACTAAAAAAACTACAATGAGACCAACTAATAAAACTACAATGAGACCAACTAATAAAACTACAAAAAGACCACTAATAAAACTACAATGAGACCCACTAATAAAACTACAATAAGACCACTTATAAAACTAGAAAAAGACCACTAATAAAATAACAATGAGACCCACTAATAAAACTACATTCATACCTACTAATAAAACTACAATAAGACAACTAATAAAACTACAATAAGACCATTAATAAAACTACAATTAGACCCACTAATAAAACTACATTTAGACCTACTAATAAAACTACAATAAGACCACTAATAAAGCTACAATTAGAAACACTATTAAAACTACATTTAGACCTACTAATAAAACTACAGTAAGACCACTAATAAAACTATAATAAGACCATTAATAAAACAACAATAAGACCACTAATAAAATCATAATTAGACAAACTAATAAAACTACAATAAGACCACTAATAAAACTACAATTAGACCCACTAAAAAACTGCAATAAGACCACTAATAAAACTGCAATAAGACCACTAATAAAACTACAAAAAGACCACTAATAAAACTACAATGAGACCAACTAATAAAGCTACAATTAGACCCACTAATAAAACTACATTTAGACCTACTAATAAAACTACAATAAGTCCACTAATAAAACTACAATAAGACCATTAATAAAACCACAATAAGATCACTAATAAAACTACAATGACACCAACTAATAAAACTACAATAAGACCACAAATAAAACTACAATGAGACCCACTAATAAAACAAACAATAAGACCAACTAATAAAACTACAATAAGTCCACTAATAAAACTACAATAAGACCATTAATAAAACCACAATAAGACCACTAATAAAACTACAATGACACCAACTAATAAAACTACAATAAGACCATTAATAAAACCACAATAAGACCACTAATAAAACTACAATGACACCAACTAATAAAACTACAATAAGACCATTAATAAAACCACAATAAGACCACTAATAAAACTACAATGACACCAACTAATAAAACTACAATAAGACCATTAATAAAACCACAATAAGACCACTAATAAAACAGACAATAAGACCAACTAATAAAACTACAATAAGACCAACTAATAAAACTACAGTCAGAAACACTAATAAAATTACAATTAAATCTGCTAATAAAAGCATAATTAGACCAACTAATAAAACTACAATAAAACCACTAATAAATCTACAATGAGACCACTAATAAAACTACAATGAGACCCACTAATAAAACTACAATAAGACCACTAATAAAACTACGATAAGACCATAAATAAAACTACAATGAGACCAACCAATAAAACTACATTCAGAAACAGTAATACAATTACATTACAATTAGATCTGCTAATAACAGTATAATGAGAACAACTAATAAAACTACATAAGTCCGCTAATAAAACTACAATGAGACCAACTAATAAAACTACAATGAGACCAACTAATAAAATTACAAAACAATTACATTACAATTACATCTGCTAATAACAGTATAATTAGAACAACTAATAAAACTACATAAGACCACTAATAAAACTACAATGAGACCAACTAATAAAACTGCAATGAGACCAACTATGAAAACTGCAATAAGACCACTAACAAAACTACAATGAGACCCACTAATAAAACTACATTAAGACCACTAAATAAACTACAATAAGACCACTAATAAAACTACAATAAGACCACTAATAAAACTACAAAAAGACCACTAATAAAACTACAATGAGACCAACTAATAAAACTACAATTAGACCCACTAATAAAACTACATTTAGACCTGCTTATAAAACTACAATAAGTCCACTAATAAAACTACAATAAGACCATTAATAAAACCACAATTAGATCACCAATAAAACTACAATGACACCGACTAATAAAACTACAATAAGACCATAAATAAAACTACAATGAGACCCACTAATAAAACAAACAATAAGACCAACTAATAAAACTACAATCAGACCAACTAATAAAACTACAGTCAGAAACACTAATAAAATTACAATTAAAACTGCTAATAAAGGCATAATTATACCAACTAATAAAACTACAATAAAACCACTAATAAATCTACAATGAGACCACTAATAAAACTACAATGAGACCCACTAATAAAACTACAATAAGACCATAAATAAAACTACATTGAGACCAACTAATAAAACTACATTCAGAAACACTAATACAATTACATTACAATTAGATCTGCTAATAAAAGTATAATTAGAACAACTAATAAAACTACATAAGACCACTAAAAAAACTACAATGAGACCAACTAATAAAACTACAATGAGACCAACTAATAAAATTACAAAACAATTACATTACAATTAGATCTGCTAATAACAGTATAATTAGAACAACTAATAAAACTACAATGAGATCAACTAATAAAACTACAATAAGACCACTAATAAAACTACAATGAGACCCACTAATAAAACTACAATGAGACCACTAATAAAACAACAATTAGACCAACTAATAAAACTATAATAAGACCACTAATAAAACTACAATGAGACCAACTTATAAAACTACTATAATACCACTAACAAAACTACAATTAGATCCGCTAATAAAAGTATAATTAGAACCAACTAATAAAACTACATAAGACCACTAAAAAAACTACAATGAGACCAACTAATAAAACTACAATGAGACCAACTAATAAAACTACAAAACGACCACTAAAAAAACTACAATGAGACCCACTAATAAAACTACAATAAGACCACTTATAAAACTACAAAAAGACCACTAATAAAACAACAATGAGACCCACTAATAAAACTACATTCATACCTACTAATAAAGCTACAATAAGACCACTAATAAAACTACAATAAGACCATTAATAAAACTACAATTAGACCCACCAATAAAACTACATTTAGACCTACTAATAAAACTACAATAAGACCACTAATAAAGCTACAATTAGAAACACTATTAAAACTACATTTAGACCTACTAATAAAACTACAGTAAGACCACTAATAAAACTATAATAAGACCATTAAAAAAATAACAATAAGACCACTAATAAAATCATAATTAGACCAACTAATAAAACTACAATAAAATCACTAATAAAACTACAATTAGACCAACTAATAAAACTACAATGAAAATCACTAATAAAACTACAAATAGAGCAACTAAAAAAACTACAAAAAGACCACTAAAAAACTACAATGAGAGCAACTAATAAAACTACAATGAGAGCAACTAATAAAACTACAATAAGACCACTAATAAAACTACAATGAGACCACTAATAAAACTACAATAAGACCACTAATAAAACTACAATAAGACCACTAATAAAACTACAATGAGACCAACTAATAAAACTACAATAAGACCACTAATAAAACTACAATGAGACCAACTAATAAAACTACAATAAGACCACTAATAAAACTACAATGAGAGCAACTAATAAAACTACAATAAGACCACTAATAAAACTACAATGAGACCAACATATAAAACTACAATAAGACCACTAATAAAACTACAATGAGACCAACTAATAAAACAACAATGAGACCAACTTATAAAACTACTATAAGATCACTAATAAAACTACAATGAGTCCCACTAATAAAACTACAATGAGACCCACTAATAAAACAAACAATAAGACCAACTAATAAAACTACAAGAAGACCAAATAATAAAACTACATTCAGAAACACTATTAAAATTACAATAAGATCCGCTAATAAAAGTATAATTAGACCAACTCATAAAACTACAATAAGACCACTAATAAAACTACAATGAGACCAAACTAATAAAACTACAATAAGACCAACTAATAAAACTACAATAAGACCCATAACAAAACTACAATGAGACCCACTAATAAAACTACAATTAGACCAACTAATAAAACTACAATGAGACCACTAATAAAACTACAATTAGACCCACTAATAAAACTACAATAAGACCCCTAATAAAACTACAATGAGACCCACTAATAAAACTACAATAAGACCAACTAATAAAACTACAATGAGACCACTAATAAAACTACAATAAGACCAACTAATAAAACTACAATAAGACCACTAATAAAACTACAATTAGACCCACTAATAAAACTACAATAAGACCACCAATAAAACTACAATGAGACCCACTAATAAAACTACAATAAGACCACTAATAAAAATGCAATAAGACCACTAATAAAACTACAATGAGACCCACTAATAAAACAAACAATAAGACCAACTAATAAAACTACAATCAGACCAACTAATAAAACTACAGTCAGAAACACTAATAAAATTACAATTAAAACTGCTAATAAATGCATAATTATACCAACTAATAAAACTACAATAAAACCACTAATAAATCTACAATGAGACCAACTAATAAAACTACAATGAGACCCACTAATAAAACTACAATAAGACCATAAATAAAACTACATTGAGACCCACTAATAAAACTACATTCAGAAACACTAATACAATTACATTACAATTAGATCTGCTAACAACAGTATAATTAGAACAACTAATAAAACTACATAAGACCACTAATAAAACTACAATGAGACCCACTAATAAAACTACAATGAGACCACTAATAAAACAACAATTAGACCAACTAATAAAACTATAATAAGACCACTAATAAAACTACAATGAGACCAACTTATAAAACTACAATAAGACCACTAACAAAACTACAATTAGATCCGCTAATAAAAGTATAATTAGAACCAACTAATAAAACTACATAAGACCACTAAAAAAACTACAATGAGACCAACTAATAAAACTACAATGAGACCAACTAATAAAACTACAAAAAAGACCACTAATAAAACTACAATGAGACTCACTAATAAAACTACAATAAGACCACTTATAAAACTACAAAAAGACCACTAATAAAACAACAATGAGACCCACTAATAAAACTACATTCATACCTACTAATAAAACTACAATAAGACCACTAATAAAACTACAATAAGACCATTAATAAAACTACAATTAGACCCACTAATAAAACTACATTTAGACCTACTAATAAAACTACAATAAGACCACTAATAAAACTACAATAAGACCATTAATAAAACTACAATTAGACCCACTAATAAAACTACATTTAGACCTACTAATAAAACTACAATAAGACCACTAATAAAGCTACAATTAGAAACACTATTAAAACTACATTTAGACCTACTAATAAAACTACAGTAAGACCACTAATAAAACTATAATAAGACCATTAATAAAACAACAATAAGACCACTAATAAAATCATAATTAGACAAACTAATAAAACTACAATAAAATCACTAATAAAACTACAATAAGACCCATAATAAAACTACAATTAGACCCACTAAAAAACTGCAATAAGACCACTAATAAAACTACAATAAGACCACTAATAAAACTACAAAAAGACCACTAATAAAACTACAATGAGACCAACTAATAAAGCTACAATTAGATCCACTAATAAAACTACAATGAGACCCACTAATAAAACTACAATGAGACCACTAATAAAACAACAATTAGACCAACTAATAAAACTATAATAAGACCACTAACAAAACTACAATTAGATCCGCTAATAAAAGTATAATTAGAACCAACTAATAAAACTACATAAGACCACTAAAAAAACTACAATGAGAGCAACTAATAAAACTACAATGAGACCAACTAATAAAACTACAAAAAAGACCACTAATAAAACTACAATGAGACTCACTAATAAAACTACAATAAGACCACTTATAAAACTACAAAAAGACCACTAATAAAACAACAATGAGACCCACTAATAAAACTACATTCATACCTACTAATAAAACTACAATAAGACCACTAATAAAACTACAATAAGACCATTAATAAAACTACAATTAGACCCACTAATAAAACTACATTTAGACCTACTAATAAAACTACAATAAGACCACTAATAAAACTACAATAAGACCATTAATAAAACCACAATAAGACCACTAATAAAATCATAATTAGACAAACTAATAAAACTACAATAAAATCACTAATAAAACTACAATAAGACCCATAATAAAACTACAATTAGACCCACTAAAAAACTGCAATAAGACCACTAATAAAACTACAATAAGACCACTAATAAAACTACAAAAAGACCACTAATAAAACTACAATGAGACCAACTAATAAAGCTACAATTAGACCCACTAATAAAACTACATTTAGACCTACTAATAAAACTACAATAAGTCCACTAATAAAACTACAATAAGACCATTAATAAAACCACAATAAGATAACTAATAAAACTACAATGACACCAACTAATAAAACTACAATAAGACCACAAATAAAACTACAATGAGACCCACTAATAAAACAAACAATAAGACCAACTAATAAAACTACAATAAGTCCACTAATAAAACTACAATAAGACCATTAATAAAACCACAATAAGACCACTAATAAAACTACAATGACACCAACTAATAAAACTACAATAAGACCATTAATAAAACCACAATAAGACCACTAATAAAACTACAATGACACCAACTAATAAAACTACAATAAGACCACAAATAAAACTACAATGAGACCCACTAATAAAACAAACAATGAGACCAACTAATAAAACTACAATTAGACCCACTAATAACACTACATTTAGACCTGCTAATAAAACTACAATAAGTCCGCTAATAAAACTACAATAAGACCATTAATAAAACCACAATTAGATCACCAATAAAACTACAATGACACCGACTAATAAAACTACAATAAGACCATAAATAAAACTACAATGAGACCCACTAATAAAACAAACAATAAGACCAACTAATAAAACTACAATCAGACCAACTAATAAAACTACAGTCAGAAACACTAATAAAATTACAATTAAAACTGCTAATAAAGGCATAATTATACCAACTAATAAAACTACAATAAAACCACTAATAAATCTACAATGAGACCAACTAATAAAACTACAATGAGACCCACTAATAAAACTACAATAAGACCATAAATAAAACTACATTGAGACCAACTAATAAAACTACATTCAGAAACACTAATACAATTACATTACAATTAGATCTGCTAATAACAGTATAATTAGAACAACTAATAAAACTACATAAGACCACTAATAAAACTACAATGAGACCAACTAATAAAACTACAATGAGACCAACTAATAAAATTACAAAACAATTACATTACAATTAGATCTGCTAATAACAGTATAATTAGAACAACTAATAAAACTACAATGAGATCAACTAATAAAACTACAATAAGACCACTAATAAAACTACAATAAGACCACTAATAAAACTACAATGAGACCAAATAATAAAACTACAATAAGACCACTAATAAAACTACAATGAGACCAACTAATAAAACTACAATAAGACCACTAATAAAACTACAATGAGAGCAACTAATAAACTACAATAAGACCACTAATAAAACTACAATGAGACCAACTTATAAAACTACAATAAGACCACTAATAAAACTATAATGAGACCCACTAATAAAACAAACAATAAGACCAACTAATAAAACTACAAGAAGACCAAATAATAAAACTACATTCAGAAACACTATTAAAATTACAATAAGATCCGCTAATAAAAGTATAATTAGACAACCTAATAAAACTACAATAAGACCACTAATAAAACTACAATGAGACCAAACTAATAAAACTACAATAAGACCAACTAATAAAACTACAATAAGACCCATAATAAAACTACAATGAGACCCACTAATAAAACTACAATTAGACCAACTAATAAAACTACAATGAGACCACTAATAAAACTACAATTAGACCCACTAAAAAAACTACAATAAGACCCCTAATAAAACTGCAATGAGACCCACTAATAAAACTACAATAAGACCAACTAATAAAACTACAATGAGACCACTAATAAAACTACAATAAGACCATTAATAAAACCACAATTAGATCACCAATAAAACTACAATGACACCGACTAATAAAGCTACAATAAGACCATAAATAAAACTACAATGAGACCCACTAATAAAACAAACAATAAGACCAACTAATAAAACTACAATCAGACCAACTAATAAAACTACAGTCAGAAACACTAATAAAATTACATTACAATTAGATCTGCTAATAACAGTATAATTAGAACAACTAATAAAACTACATAAGACCACTAATAAAACTACAATGAGACCAACTAATAAAACTACAATGAGACCAACTAATAAAATTACAAAACAATTACATTACAATTAGATCTGCTAATAACAGTATAATTAGAACAACTAATAAAACTACAATGAGATCAACTATTAAAACTACAATAAGACCACTAATAAAACTACAATGAGACCCACTAATAAAACTACAATGAGACCACTAATAAAACAACAATTAGATCCGCTAATAAAAGTATAATTAGAACCAACTAATAAAACTACATAAGACCACTAAAAAACTACAATGAGACCAACTAATAAAACTACAATGAGACCAACTAATAAAACTACAAAACGACCACTAATAAAACTACAATGAGACCCACTAATAAAACTACAATAAGACCACTTATAAAACTACAAAAAGACCACTAATAAAACAACAATGAGACCCACTAATAAAACTACATTCATACCTACTAATAAAACTACAATAAGACCACTAATAAAACTACAAAAAGACCACTAATAAAACTACAATGAGACCAACTAATAAAGCTACAATTAGACCCACTAATAAAACTACATTTAGACCTACTAATAAAACTACAATAAGTCCACTAATAAAACTACAATAAGACCATTAATAAAACCACAATAAGATCACTAATAAAACTACAATGACACCAACTAATAAAACTACAATAAGACCACAAATAAAACTACAATGAGACCCACTAATAAAACAAACAATAAGACCAACTAATAAAACTACAATAAGTCCACTAATAAAACTACAATAAGACCATTAATAAAACCACAATAAGACCACTAATAAAACTACAATGACACCAACTAATAAAACTACAATAAGACCATTAATAAAACCACAATAAGACCACTAATAAAACTACAATGACACCAACTAATAAAACTACAATAAGACCACAAATAAAACTACAATGAGACCCACTAATAAAACAAACAATGAGACCAACTAATAAAACTACAATTAGACCCACTAATAAAACTACATTTAGACCTGCTAATAAAACTACAATAAGTCCGCTAATAAAACTACAATAAGACCATTAATAAAACCACAATTAGATCACCAATAAAACTACAATGACACCGACTAATAAAACTACAATAAGACCATAAATAAAACTACAATGAGACCCACTAATAAAACAAACAATAAGACCAACTAATAAAACTACAATCAGACCAACTAATAAAACTACAGTCAGAAACACTAATAAAATTACAATTAAAACTGCTAATAAAGGCATAATTATACCAACTAATAAAACTACAATAAAACCACTAATAAATCTACAATGAGACCAACTAATAAAACTACAATGAGACCCACTAATAAAACTACAATAAGACCATAAATAAAACTACATTGAGACCAACTAATAAAACTACATTCAGAAACACTAATACAATTACATTACAATTAGATCTGCTAATAACAGTATAATTAGAACAACTAATAAAACTACATAAGACCACTAATAAAACTACAATGAGACCAACTAATAAAACTACAATGAGACCAACTAATAAAATTACAAAACAATTACATTACAATTAGATCTGCTAATAACAGTATAATTAGAACAACTAATAAAACTACAATGAGATCAACTAATAAAACTACAATAAGACCACTAATAAAACTACAATAAGACCACTAATAAAACTACAATGAGACCAACTAATAAAACTACAATAAGACCACTAATAAAACTACAATGAGACCAACTAATAAAACTACAATAAGACCACTAATAAAACTACAATGAGAGCAACTAATAAAACTACAATAAGACCACTAATAAAACTACAATGAGACCAACTTATAAAACTACAATAAGACCACTAATAAAACTACAATGAGACCCACTAATAAAACAAACAATAAGACCAACTAATAAAACTACAAGAAGACCAAATAATAAAACTACATTCAGAAACACTATTAAAATTACAATAAGATCCGCTAATAAAAGTATAATTAGACAACCTAATAAAACTACAATAAGACCACTAATAAAACTACAATGAGACCAAACTAATAAAACTACAATAAGACCAACTAATAAAACTACAATAAGACCCATAATAAAACTACAATGAGACCCACTAATAAAACTACAATTAGACCAACTAATAAAACTACAATGAGACCACTAATAAAACTACAATTAGACCCACTAAAAAAACTACAATAAGACCCCTAATAAAACTGCAATGAGACCCACTAATAAAACTACAATAAGACCAACTAATAAAACTACAATGAGACCACTAATAAAACTACAATAAGACCATTAATAAAACCACAATTAGGTCACCAATAAAACTACAATGACACCGACTAATAAAGCTACAATAAGACCATAAATAAAACTACAATGAGACCCACTAATAAAACAAACAATAAGACCAACTAATAAAACTACAATCAGACCAACTAATAAAACTACAGTCAGAAACACTAATAAAATTACATTACAATTAGATCTGCTAATAACAGTATAATTAGAACAACTAATAAAACTACAATGAGATCAACTAATAAAACTACAATAAGACCACTAATAAAACTACAATAAGACCACTAATAAAACTACAATGAGACCAAATAATAAAACTACAATAAGACCACTAATAAAACTACAATGAGACCAACTAATAAAACTACAATAAGACCACTAATAAAACTACAATGAGAGCAACTAATAAAACTACAATAAGACCACTAATAAAACTACAATGAGACCAACTTATAAAACTACAATAAGACCACTAATAAAACTACAATGAGACCCACTAATAAAACAAACAATAAGACCAACTAATAAAACTACAAGAAGACCAAATAATAAAACTACATTCAGAAACACTATTAAAATTACAATAAGATCCGCTAATAAAAGTATAATTAGACAACCTAATAAAACTACAATAAGACCACTAATAAAACTACAATGAGACCAAACTAATAAAACTACAATAAGACCAACTAATAAAACTACAATAAGACCCATAATAAAACTACAATGAGACCCACTAATAAAACTACAATTAGACCAACTAATAAAACTACAATGAGACCACTAATAAAACTACAATTAGACCCACTAAAAAAACTACAGTCAGAAACACTAATAAAATTACAATTAAAACTGCTAATAAAGGCATAATTATACCAACTAATAAAACTACAATAAAACCACTAATAAATCTACAATGAGACCAACTAATAAAACTACAATGAGACCCACTAATAAAACTACAATAAGACCATAAATAAAACTACATTGAGACCAACTAATAAAACTACATTCAGAAACACTAATACAATTACATTACAATTAGATCTGCTAATAACAGTATAATTAGAACAACTAATAAAACTACATAAGACCACTAATAAAACTACAATGAGACCAACTAATAAAACTACAATGAGACCAACTAATAAAATTACAAAACAATTACATTACAATTAGATCTGCTAATAACAGTATAATTAGAACAACTAATAAAACTACAATGAGATCAACTAATAAAACTACAATAAGACCACTAATAAAACTACAATAAGACCACTAATAAAACTACAATGAGACCAAATAATAAAACTACAATAAGACCACTAATAAAACTACAATGAGAGCAACTAATAAAACTACAATAAGACCACTAATAAAACTACAATGAGACCAACTTATAAAACTACAATAAGACCACTAATAAAACTACAATGAGACCCACTAATAAAACAAACAATAAGACCAACTAATAAAACTACAAGAAGACCAAATAATAAAACTACATTCAGAAACACTATTAAAATTACAATAAGATCCGCTAATAAAAGTATAATTAGACAACCTAATAAAACTACAATAAGACCACTAATAAAACTACAATGAGACCAAACTAATAAAACTACAATAAGACCAACTAATAAAACTACAATAAGACCCATAATAAAACTACAATGAGACCCACTAATAAAACTACAATTAGACCAACTAATAAAACTACAATGAGACCACTAATAAAACTACAATTAGACCCACTAAAAAAACTACAATAAGACCCCTAATAAAACTGCAATGAGACCCACTAATAAAACTACAATAAGACCAACTAATAAAACTACAATGAGACCACTAATAAAACTACAATAAGACCATTAATAAAACCACAATTAGATCACCAATAAAACTACAATGACACCGACTAATAAAGCTACAATAAGACCATAAATAAAACTACAATGAGACCCACTAATAAAACAAACAATAAGACCAACTAATAAAACTACAATCAGACCAACTAATAAAACTACAGTCAGAAACACTAATAAAATTACATTACAATTAGATCTGCTAATAACAGTATAATTAGAACAACTAATAAAACTACATAAGACCACTAATAAAACTACAATGAGACCAACTAATAAAACTACAATGAGACCAACTAATAAAATTACAAAACAATTACATTACAATTAGATCTGCTAATAACAGTATAATTAGAACAACTAATAAAACTACAATGAGATCAACTAATAAAACTACAATAAGACCACTAATAAAACTACAATGAGACCCACTAATAAAACTACAATGAGACCACTAATAAAACAACAATTAGATCCGCTAATAAAAGTATAATTAGAACCAACTAATAAAACTACATAAGACCACTAAAAAAACTACAATGAGACCAACTAATAAAACTACAATGAGACCAACTAATAAAACTACAAAACGACCACTAATAAAACTACAATGAGACCCACTAATAAAACTACAATAAGACCACTTATAAAACTACAAAAAGACCACTAATAAAACAACAATGAGACCCACTAATAAAACTACATTCATACCTACTAATAAAACTACAATAAGACCACTAATAAAACTACAAAAAGACCACTAATAAAACTACAATGAGACCAACTAATAAAGCTACAATTAGACCCACTAATAAAACTACATTTAGACCTACTAATAAAACTACAATAAGTCCACTAATAAAACTACAATAAGACCATTAATAAAACCACAATAAGATCACTAATAAAACTACAATGACACCAACTAATAAAACTACAATAAGACCACAAATAAAACTACAATGAGACCCACTAATAAAACAAACAATAAGACCAACTAATAAAACTACAATAAGTCCACTAATAAAACTACAATAAGACCATTAATAAAACCACAATAAGACCACTAATAAAACTACAATGACACCAACTAATAAAACTACAATAAGACCATTAATAAAACCACAATAAGACCACTAATAAAACTACAATGACACCAACTAATAAAACTACAATAAGACCACAAATAAAACTACAATGAGACCCACTAATAAAACAAACAATGAGACCAACTAATAAAACTACAATTAGACCCACTAATAAAACTACATTTAGACCTGCTAATAAAACTACAATAAGTCCGCTAATAAAACTACAATAAGACCATTAATAAAACCACAATTAGATCACCAATAAAACTACAATGACACCGACTAATAAAACTACAATAAGACCATAAATAAAACTACAATGAGACCCACTAATAAAACAAACAATAAGACCAACTAATAAAACTACAATCAGACCAACTAATAAAACTACAGTCAGAAACACTAATAAAATTACAATTAAAACTGCTAATAAAGGCATAATTATACCAACTAAATAAACTACAATAAAACCACTAATAAATCTACAATGAGACCAACTAATAAAACTACAATGAGACCCACTAATAAAACTACAATAAGACCATAAATAAAACTACATTGAGACCAACTAATAAAACTAAATTCAGAAACACTAATACAATTACATTACAATTAGATCTGCTAATAACAGTATAATTAGAACAACTAATAAAACTACATAAGACCACTAATAAAACTACAATGAGACCAACTAATAAAACTACAATGAGACCAACTAATAAAATTACAAAACAATTACATTACAATTAGATCTGCTAATAACAGTATAATTAGAACAACTAATAAAACTACAATGAGATCAACTAATAAAACTACAATAAGACCACTAATAAAACTACAATAAGACCACTAATAAAACTACAATGAGACCAAATAATAAAACTACAATAAGACCACTAATAAAACTACAATGAGACCAACTAATAAAACTACAATAAGACCACTAATAAAACTACAATGAGAGCAACTAATAAAACTACAATAAGACCACTAATAAAACTACAATGAGACCAACTTATAAAACTACAATAAGACCACTAATAAAACTACAATGAGACCCACTAATAAAACAAACAATAAGACCAACTAATAAAACTACAAGAAGACCAAATAATAAAACTA
Organism: Megaustenia siamemsis; assembly: GCA_032433765.1. Taxonomy (NCBI): domain Eukaryota; kingdom Metazoa; phylum Mollusca; class Gastropoda; order Stylommatophora; family Ariophantidae; genus Megaustenia; species Megaustenia siamemsis. The sequence continues at coordinate 61,880,902 of JAVIAB010000156.1, read as the reverse complement.
CATTCAGAAACACTATTAAAATTACAATAAGATCCGCTAATAAAAGTATAATTAGACAACCTAATAAAACTACAATAAGACCACTAATAAAACTACAATGAGACCAAACTAATAAAACTACAATAAGACCAACTAATAAAACTACAATAAGACCCATAATAAAACTACAATGAGACCCACTAATAAAACTACAATTAGACCAACTAATAAAACTACAATGAGACCACTAATAAAACTACAATTAGACCCACTAAAAAAACTACAATAAGACCCCTAATAAAACTGCAATGAGACCCACTAATAAAACTACAATAAGACCAACTAATAAAACTACAATGAGACCACTAATAAAACTACAATAAGACCATTAATAAAACCACAATTAGGTCACCAATAAAACTACAATGACACCGACTAATAAAGCTACAATAAGACCATAAATAAAACTACAATGAGACCCACTAATAAAACAAACAATAAGACCAACTAATAAAACTACAATCAGACCAACTAATAAAACTACAGTCAGAAACACTAATAAAATTACATTACAATTAGATCTGCTAATAACAGTATAATTAGAACAACTAATAAAACTACATAAGACCACTAATAAAACTACAATGAGACCAACTAATAAAACTACAATGAGACCAACTAATAAAATTACAAAACAATTACATTACAATTAGATCTGCTAATAACAGTATAATTAGAACAACTAATAAAACTACAATGAGATCAACTAATAAAACTACAATAAGACCACTAATAAAACTACAATGAGACCCACTAATAAAACTACAATGAGACCACTAATAAAACAACAATTAGATCCGCTAATAAAAGTATAATTAGAACCAACTAATAAAACTACATAAGACCACTAAAAAAACTACAATGAGACCAACTAATAAAACTACAATGAGACCAACTAATAAAACTACAAAACGACCACTAATTAAACTACAATGAGACCCACTAATAAAACTACATTTAGACCTACTAATAAAACTACAATAAGACCACTAATAAAGCTACAATTAGAAACACTATTAAAACTACATTTAGACCTACTAATAAAACTACAGTAAGACCACTAATAAAACTATAATAAGACCATTAATAAAACAACAATAAGACCACTAATAAAATCATAATTAGACAAACTAATAAAACTACAATAAAATCACTAATAAAACTACAATAAGACCCATAATAAAACTACAATTAGACCCACTAAAAAACTGCAATAAGACCACTAATAAAACTACAATAAGACCACTAATAAAACTACAAAAAGACCACTAATAAAACTACAATGAGACCAACTAATAAAGCTACAATTAGATCCACTAATAAAACTACAATGAGACCCACTAATAAAACTACAATGAGACCACTAATAAAACAACAATTAGACCAACTAATAAAACTATAATAAGACCACTAACAAAACTACAATTAGATCCGCTAATAAAAGTATAATTAGAACCAACTAATAAAACTACATAAGACCACTAAAAAAACTACAATGAGACCAACTAATAAAACTACAATGAGACCAACTAATAAAACTACAAAAAAGACCACTAATAAAACTACAATGAGACTCACTAATAAAACTACAATAAGACCACTTATAAAACTACAAAAAGACCACTAATAAAACAACAATGAGACCCACTAATAAAACTACATTCATACCTACTAATAAAACTACAATAAGACCACTAATAAAACTACAATAAGACCATTAATAAAACTACAATTAGACCCACTAATAAAACTACATTTAGACCTACTAATAAAACTACAATAAGACCACTAATAAAACTACAATAAGACCATTAATAAAACCACAATAAGACCACTAATAAAATCATAATTAGACAAACTAATAAAACTACAATAAAATCACTAATAAAACTACAATAAGACCCATAATAAAACTACAATTAGACCCACTAAAAAACTGCAATAAGACCACTAATAAAACTACAATAAGACCACTAATAAAACTACAAAAAGACCACTAATAAAACTACAATGAGACCAACTAATAAAGCTACAATTAGACCCACTAATAAAACTACATTTAGACCTACTAATAAAACTACAATAAGTCCACTAATAAAACTACAATAAGACCATTAATAAAACCACAATAAGATCACTAATAAAACTACAATGACACCAACTAATAAAACTACAATAAGACCACAAATAAAACTACAATGAGACCCACTAATAAAACAAACAATAAGACCAACTAATAAAACTACAATAAGTCCACTAATAAAACTACAATAAGACCATTAATAAAACCACAATAAGACCACTAATAAAACTACAATGACACCAACTAATAAAACTACAATAAGACCATTAATAAAACCACAATAAGACCACTAATAAAACTACAATGACACCAACTAATAAAACTACAATAAGACCACAAATAAAACTACAATGAGACCCACTAATAAAACAAACAATGAGACCAACTAATAAAACTACAATTAGACCCACTAATAACACTACATTTAGACCTGCTAATAAAACTACAATAAGTCCGCTAATAAAACTACAATAAGACCATTAATAAAACCACAATTAGATCACCAATAAAACTACAATGACACCGACTAATAAAACTACAATAAGACCATAAATAAAACTACAATGAGACCCACTAATAAAACAAACAATAAGACCAACTAATAAAACTACAATCAGACCAACTAATAAAACTACAGTCAGAAACACTAATAAAATTACAATTAAAACTGCTAATAAAGGCATAATTATACCAACTAATAAAACTACAATAAAACCACTAATAAATCTACAATGAGACCAACTAATAAAACTACAATGAGACCCACTAATAAAACTACAATAAGACCATAAATAAAACTACATTGAGACCAACTAATAAAACTACATTCAGAAACACTAATACAATTACATTACAATTAGATCTGCTAATAACAGTATAATTAGAACAACTAATAAAACTACATAAGACCACTAATAAAACTACAATGAGACCAACTAATAAAACTACAATGAGACCAACTAATAAAATTACAAAACAATTACATTACAATTAGATCTGCTAATAACAGTATAATTAGAACAACTAATAAAACTACAATGAGATCAACTAATAAACTACAATAAGACCACTAATAAAACTACAATAAGACCACTAATAAAACTACAATGAGACCAAATAATAAAACTACAATAAGACCACTAATAAAACTACAATGAGACCAACTAATAAAACTACAATAAGACCACTAATAAAACTACAATGAGAGCAACTAATAAAACTACAATAAGACCACTAATAAAACTACAATGAGACCAACTTATAAAACTACAATAAGACCACTAATAAAACTACAATGAGACCCACTAATAAAACAAACAATAAGACCAACTAATAAAACTACAAGAAGACCAAATAATAAAACTACATTCAGAAACACTATTAAAATTACAATAAGATCCGCTAATAAAAGTATAATTAGACAACCTAATAAAACTACAATAAGACCACTAATAAAACTACAATGAGACCAAACTAATAAAACTACAATAAGACCAACTAATAAAACTACAATAAGACCCATAATAAAACTACAATGAGACCCACTAATAAAACTACAATTAGACCAACTAATAAAACTACAATGAGACCACTAATAAAACTACAATTAGACCCACTAAAAAAACTACAATAAGACCCCTAATAAAACTGCAATGAGACCCACTAATAAAACTACAATAAGACCAACTAATAAAACTACAATGAGACCACTAATAAAACTACAATAAGACCATTAATAAAACCACAATTAGATCACCAATAAAACTACAATGACACCGACTAATAAAGCTACAATAAGACCATAAATAAAACTACAATGAGACCCACTAATAAAACAAACAATAAGACCAACTAATAAAACTACAATCAGACCAACTAATAAAACTACAGTCAGAAACACTAATAAAATTACATTACAATTAGATCTGCTAATAACAGTATAATTAGAACAACTAATAAAACTACATAAGACCACTAATAAAACTACAATGAGACCAACTAATAAAACTACAATGAGACCAACTAATAAAATTACAAAACAATTACATTACAATTAGATCTGCTAATAACAGTATAATTAGAACAACTAATAAAACTACAATGAGATCAACTAATAAAACTACAATAAGACCACTAATAAAACTACAATGAGACCCACTAATAAAACTACAATGAGACCACTAATAAAACAACAATTAGATCCGCTAATAAAAGTATAATTAGAACCAACTAATAAAACTACATAAGACCACTAAAAAAACTACAATGAGACCAACTAATAAAACTACAATGAGACCAACTAATAAAACTACAAAACGACCACTAATAAAACTACAATGAGACCCACTAATAAAACTACAATAAGACCACTTATAAAACTACAAAAAGACCACTAATAAAACAACAATGAGACCCACTAATAAAACTACATTCATACCTACTAATAAAACTACAATAAGACCACTAATAAAACTACAAAAAGACCACTAATAAAACTACAATGAGACCAACTAATAAAGCTACAATTAGACCCACTAATAAAACTACATTTAGACCTACTAATAAAACTACAATAAGTCCACTAATAAAACTACAATAAGACCATTAATAAAACCACAATAAGATCACTAATAAAACTACAATGACACCAACTAATAAAACTACAATAAGACCACAAATAAAACTACAATGAGACCCACTAATAAAACAAACAATAAGACCAACTAATAAAACTACAATAAGTCCACTAATAAAACTACAATAAGACCATTAATAAAACCACAATAAGACCACTAATAAAACTACAATGACACCAACTAATAAAACTACAATAAGACCATTAATAAAACCACAATAAGACCACTAATAAAACTACAATGACACCAACTAATAAAACTACAATAAGACCACAAATAAAACTACAATGAGACCCACTAATAAAACAAACAATGAGACCAACTAATAAAACTACAATTAGACCCACTAATAACACTACATTTAGACCTGCTAATAAAACTACAATAAGTCCGCTAATAAAACTACAATAAGACCATTAATAAAACCACAATTAGATCACCAATAAAACTACAATGACACCGACTAATAAAACTACAATAAGACCATAAATAAAACTACAATGAGACCCACTAATAAAACAAACAATAAGACCAACTAATAAAACTACAATCAGACCAACTAATAAAACTACAGTCAGAAACACTAATAAAATTACAATTAAAACTGCTAATAAAGGCATAATTATACCAACTAATAAAACTACAATAAAACCACTAATAAATCTACAATGAGACCAACTAATAAAACTACAATGAGACCCACTAATAAAACTACAATAAGACCATAAATAAAACTACATTGAGACCAACTAATAAAACTACATTCAGAAACACTAATACAATTACATTACAATTAGATCTGCTAATAACAGTATAATTAGAACAACTAATAAAACTACATAAGACCACTAATAAAACTACAATGAGACCAACTAATAAAACTACAATGAGACCAACTAATAAAATTACAAAACAATTACATTACAATTAGATCTGCTAATAACAGTATAATTAGAACAACTAATAAAACTACAATGAGATCAACTAATAAAACTACAATAAGACCACTAATAAAACTACAATAAGACCACTAATAAAACTACAATGAGACCAAATAATAAAACTACAATAAGACCACTAATAAAACTACAATGAGACCAACTAATAAAACTACAATAAGACCACTAATAAAACTACAATGAGAGCAACTAATAAAACTACAATAAGACCACTAATAAAACTACAATGAGACCAACTTATAAAACTACAATAAGACCACTAATAAAACTACAATGAGACCCACTAATAAAACAAACAATAAGACCAACTAATAAAACTACAAGAAGACCAAATAATAAAACTACATTCAGAAACACTATTAAAATTACAATAAGATCCGCTAATAAAAGTATAATTAGACAACCTAATAAAACTTCAATAAGACCACTAATAAAACTACAATGAGACCAAACTAATAAAACTACAATAAGACCAACTAATAAAACTACAATAAGACCCATAATAAAACTACAATGAGACCCACTAATAAAACTACAATTAGACCAACTAATAAAACTACAATGAGACCACTAATAAAACTACAATTAGACCCACTAAAAAAACTACAATAAGACCCCTAATAAAACTGCAATGAGACCCACTAATAAAACTACAATAAGACCAACTAATAAAACTACAATGAGACCACTAATAAAACTACAATAAGACCACTAATAAAACCACAATTAGGTCACCAATAAAACTACAATGACACCGACTAATAAAGCTACAATAAGACCATAAATAAAACTACAATGAGATCCACTAATAAAACAAACAATAAGACCAACTAATAAAACTACAATCAGACCAACTAATAAAACTACAGTCAGAAACACTAATAAAATTACAATTAAAACTGCTAATAAAGGCATAATTATACCAACTAATAAAACTACAATAAAACCACTAATAAATCTACAATGAGACCAACTAATAAAACTACAATGAGACCCACTAATAAAACTACAATAAGACCATAAATAAAACTACATTGAGACCAACTAATAAAACTACATTCAGAAACACTAATACAATTACATTACAATTAGATCTGCTAATAACAGTATAATTAGAACAACTAATAAAACTACATAAGACCACTAATAAAACTACAATGAGACCAACTAATAAAACTACAATGAGACCAACTAATAAAATTACAAAACAATTACATTACAATTAGATCTGCTAATAACAGTATAATTAGAACAACTAATAAAACTACAATGAGATCAACTAATAAAACTACAATTAGACCACTAATAAAACTACAATGAGACCCACTAATAAAACTACAATGAGACCACTAATAAAACAACAATTAGACGAACTAATAAAACTATAATAAGACCACTAATAAAACTACAATGAGACCAACTTATAAAACTACAATAAGACCACTAACAAAACTACAATTAGATCCGCTAATAAAACTACATTTAGACCTACTAATAAAACTACAATAAGACCACTAATAAAGCTACAATTAGAAACACTATTAAAACTACATTTAGACCTACTAATAAAACTACAGTAAGACCACTAATAAAACTATAATAAGATCATTAATAAAACAACAATAAGACCACTAATAAAATCATAATTAGACCAACTAATAAAACTACAATAAAATCACTAATAAAACTACAATTAGACCAACTAATAAAACTACAATGAAAATCACTAATAAAACTACAAATAGAGCAACTAATAAAACTACAAAAAGACCACTAAAAAACTACAATGAGAGCAACTAATAAAACTACAATGAGAGCAACTAATAAAACTACAATGAGACCACTAATAAAACTACAATAAGACCATTAATAAAACCACAATTAGGTCACCAATAAAACTACAATGACACCGACTAATAAAGCTACAATAAGACCATAAATAAAACTACAATGAGACCCACTAATAAAACAAACAATAAGACCAACTAATAAAACTACAATCAGACCAACTAATAAAACTACAGTCAGAAACACTAATAAAATTACATTACAATTAGATCTGCTAATAACAGTATAATTAGAACAACTAATAAAACTACATAAGACCACTAATAAAACTACAATGAGACCAACTAATAAAACTACAATGAGACCAACTAATAAAATTACAAAACAATTACATTACAATTAGATCTGCTAATAACAGTATAATTAGAACAACTAATAAAACTACAATGAGATCAACTAATAAAACTACAATAAGACCACTAATAAAACTACAATGAGACCCACTAATAAAACTACAATGAGACCACTAATAAAACAACAATTAGATCCGCTAATAAAGTATAATTAGAACCAACTAATAAAACTACATAAGACCACTAAAAAAACTACAATGAGACCAACTAATAAAACTACAATGAGACCAACTAATAAAACTACAAAACGACCACTAATTAAACTACAATGAGACCCACTAATAAAACTACAATAAGACCACTTATAAAACTACAAAAAGACCACTAATAAAACAACAATTAGACCCACTAATAAAACTACATTCATACCTACTAATAAAACTACAATAAGACCACTAATAAAACTACAATAATACCATTAATAAAACTACAATTAGACCCACTAATAAAACTACATTTAGACCTACTAATAAAACTACAATAAGACCACTAATAAAGCTACAATTAGAAACACTATTAAAACTACATTTAGACCTACTAATAAAACTACAGTAAGACCACTAATAAAACTATAATAAGACCATTAATAAAACAACAATAAGACCACTAATAAAATCATAATTAGACCAACTAATAAAACTACAATAAAATCACTAATAAAACTACAATTAGACCAACTAATAAAACTACAATGAAAATCACTAATAAAACTACAAATAGAGCAACTAATAAAACTACAAAAAGACCACTAAAAAAACTACAATGAGAGCAACTAATAAAACTACAATGAGAGCAACTAATAAAACTACAATAAGACCACTAATAAAACTACAATGAGACCACTAATAAAACTACAATAAGACCACTAATAAAACTACAATAAGACCACTAATAAAACTACAATGAGACCAACTAATAAAACCACAATAAGACCACTAATAAAACTACAATGAGACCAACTAATAAAACTACAATAAGACCACTAATAAAACTACAATGAGAGCAACTAATAAAACTACAAAAAGACCACTAATAAAACTACAATGAGATCAACATATAAAACTACAATAAGACCACTAATAAAACTACAATGAGTCCCACTAATAAAACTACATTCAGAAACAGTAATACAATTACATTACAATTAGATCTGCTAATAACAGTATAATGAGAACAACTAATAAAACTACATAAGTCCACTAATAAAACTACAATAAGACCAACTAATAAAACTACAATGAGACCAACTAATAAAATTACAAAACAATTACATTACAATTACATCTGCAAATAACAGTATTATTAGAACAACTAATAAAACTACATAAGACCACTAATAAAACTACAATGAGACCAACTAATAAAACTACAATGAGACCAACTAATAAAACTACAATAAGACCACTAATAAAACTACAATGAGACCCACTAATAAAACTACAATGAGACCACTAATAAAACAACAATTAGACCACTAATAAAACTGCAATAAGACCACTAAAAACTACAATGAGACCCACTAATAAAACTACATTAAGACCACTAAATAAACTACAATAAGACCACTAATAAAACTACAATAAGACCACTAATAAAACTACAAAAAGACCACTAATAAAACTACAATGAGACCAACTAATAAAACTACAATTAGACCCACTAATAAAACTACATTTAGACCTGCTAATAAAACTACAATAAGTCCACTAATAAAACTACAATAAGACCATTAATAAAACTACAATGAGACCCACTAATAAAACAAACAATAAGACCAACTAATAAAACTACAATCAGACCAACTAATAAAACTACAGTCAGAAACACTAATAAAATTACAATTAAAACTGCTAATAAAGGCATAATTATACCACTAATAAACTACAATAAAACCACTAATAAATCTACAATGAGACCAACTAATAAAACTACAATGAGACCCACTAATAAAACTACAATAAGACCATAAATAAAACTACATTGAGACCAACTAATAAAACTACATTCAGAAACACTAATACAATTACATTACAATTAGATCTGCTAATAACAGTATAATTAGAACAACTAATAAAACTACATAAGACCACTAATAAAACTACAATGAGACCAACTAATAAAACTACAATGAGACCAACTAATAAAATTACAAAACAATTACATTACAATTAGATCTGCTAATAACAGTATAATTAGAACAACTAATAAAACTACAATGAGATCAACTAATAAAACTACAATAAGACCACTAATAAAACTACAATAAGACTACTAATAAAACTACAATGAGACCAACTAATAAAACTACAATAAGACCACTAATAAAACTACAATGAGACCAAATAATAAAACTACAATAAGACCACTAATAAAACTACAATGAGAGCAACTAATAAAACTACAATAAGACCACTAATAAAACTACAATGAGACCAACTTATAAAACTACAATAAGACCACTAATAAAACTACAATGAGACCCACTAATAAAACAAACAATAAGACCAACTAATAAAACTACAAGAAGACAAAATAATAAAACTACATTCAGAAACACTATTAAAATTACAATAAGATCCGCTAATAAAAGTATAATTAGACAACCTAAAAAAACTACAATAAGACCACTAATAAAACTACAATGAGACCAAACTAATAAAACTACAATAAGACCAACTAATAAAACTACAATAAGACCCATAATAAAACTACAATGAGACCCACTAATAAAACTACAATTAGACCAACTAATAAAACTACAATGAGACCACTAATAAAACTACAATTAGACCCACTAAAAAAACTACAATAAGACCCCTAATAAAACTGCAATGAGACCCACTAATAAAACTACAATAAGACCAACTAATAAAACTACAATGAGACCACTAATAAAACTACAATAAGACCATTAATAAAACCACAATTAGATCACCAATAAAACTACAATGACACCGACTAATAAAACTACAATAAGACCATAAAAAAAACTACAATGAGACCCACTAATAAAACAAACAATAAGACCAACTAATAAAACTACAATCAGACCAACTAATAAAACTACAGTCAGAAACACTAATAAAATTACAATTAAAACTGCTAATAAAGGCATAATTATACCAACTAATAAAACTACAATAAAACCACTAATAAATCTACAATGAGACCAACTAATAAAACTACAATGAGACCCACTAATAAAAGTACAATAAGACCATAAATAAAACTACATTGAGACCAACTAATAAAACTACATTCAGAAACACTAATACAATTACATTACAATTAGATCTGCTAATAACAGTATAATTAGAACAACTAATAAAACTACATAAGACCACTAATAAAACTACAATGAGACCAACTAATAAAACTACAATGAGACCAACTAATAAAATTACAAAACAATTACATTACAATTAGATCTGCTAATAACAGTATAATTAGAACAACTAATAAAACTACAATGAGATCAACTAATAAAACTACAATTAGACCACTAATAAAACTACAATGAGACCCACTAATAAAACTACAATGAGAGCACTAATAAAACAACAATTAGACGAACTAATAAAACTATAATAAGACCACTAATAAAACTACAATGAGACCAACTTATAAAACTACAATAAGACCACTAACAAAACTACAATTAGATCCGCTAATAAAACTACATTTAGACCTACTAATAAAACTACAATAAGACCACTAATAAAGCTACAATTAGAAACACTATTAAAACTACATTTAGACCTACTAATAAAACTACAGTAAGACCACTAATAAAACTATAATAAGATCATTAATAAAACAACGATAAGACCACTAATAAAATCATAATTAGACCAACTAATAAAACTACAATAAAATCACTAATAAAACTACAATTAGACCAACTAATAAAACTACAATGAAAATCACTAATAAAACTACAAATAGAGCAACTAATAAAACTACAAAAGACCACTAAAAAAACTACAATGAGAGCAACTAATAAAACTACAATGAGAGCAACTAATAAAACTACAATAAGACCACTAATACAACTACAATGAGACCACTAATAAAACTACAATAAGACCACTAATAAAACTACAATAAGACCACTAATAAAACTACAATGAGACCAACTAATAAAACTGCAATAAGACCACTAATAAAACTACAATGAGAGCAACTAATAAAACTACAATAAGACCACTAATAAAACTACAATGAGACCAACATATAAAACTACAATAAGACCACTAATAAAACTACAATGAGACCAACTAATAAAACAACAATGAGACCAACTTTTAAAACTACTATAAGACCACTAATAAAACTACAATGAGTCCCACTAATAAAACTACAATGAGACCCACTAATAAAACAAACAATAAGACCAACTAATAAAACTACAAGAAGACCAAATAATAAAACTACATTCAGAAACACTATTAAAATTACAATAAGATCCGCTAAAAAAGTATAATTAGACCAACTCATAAAACTACAATAAGACCACTAATAAAACTACAATAAGACCAACTAATAAAACTACAATAAGACCCATAATAAAACTACAATGAGACCCACTAATAAAACTACAATTAGACCAACTAATAAAACTACAATGAGACCACTAATAAAACTACAATTAGACCCACTAATAAAACTACAATAAGACCCCTAATAAAACTGCAATGAGACCCACTAATAAAACTACAATAAGACCAACTAATAAAACTACAATGAGACCACTAATAAAACTACAATAAGACCAACTAATAAAACTACAATAAGACCACTAATAAAACTACAATTAGACCCACTAAAAAAACTACAATAAGACCACCAATAAAACTACAATGAGACCCACTAATAAAACTACAATAAGACCACTAATAAAACTGCAATAAGACCACTAATAAAACTACAATGAGACCCACTAATAAAACTACAATAAGACCACTTATAAAACTACAAAAAGACCACTAATAAAACAACAATGAGACCCACTAATAAAACTACATTCATACCTACTAATAAAACTACAATAAGACCACTAATAAAACTACTATAAGATCAACTAATAAAACTACAATTAGACCCACTAATAAAACTACATTTAGACCTACTAATAAAACTACAATAAGACCACTAATAAAGCTACAATTAGAAACACTATTAAAACTACATTTAGACCTACTAATAAAACTACAGTAAGACCACTAATAAAACTACAATAAGACCATTAATAAAACCACAATAAGACCACTAATAAAATCATAATTAGACCAACTAATAAAACTACAAAAAGACCACTAAAAAACTACAATGAGAGCAGCTAATAAAACTACAATGAGACCAACAATAAAACTACAATAAGACCACTAATAAAACTACAATGAGACCCACTAATAAAACTACAATAAGACCACTAATAAAACTACAATAAGACCACTAATAAAACTACAATGAGACCAACTAATAAAACTACAATAAGACCACTATAAAACTACAATGAGACCAACTAATAAAACTACAATAAGACCACTAATAAAACTACAATGAGAGCAACTAATAAAACTACAATAAGACCACTAATAAAACTACAATGAGACCAACTTATAAAACTACAATAAGACCACTAATAAAACTACAATGAGACCAACTAATAAAACAACAATGAGACCAACTTATAAAACTACTATAAGACCACTAATAAAACTACAATGAGTCCCACTAATAAAACTACAATGAGACCCACTAATAAAACAAACAATAAGACCAACTAATAAAATTACAAGAAGACCAAATAATAAAACTACATTCAGAAACACTATTAAAATTACAATAAGATCCGCTAATAAAAGTATAATTAGACCAACTAATAAAACTACAATTAGACCAACTAATAAAACTACAATAAGACCCCTAATAAAACTACAATGAGACCCACTAATAAAACTACAATTAGACCAACTAATAAAACTACAATGAGACCACTAATAAAACTACATTTAGACCCACTAATAAAACTACAATAAGACCCCTAATAAAACTACAATGAGACCCACTAATAAAACTACAATAAGACCAACTAATAAAACTACAATGAGACCACTAATAAAACTACAATAAGACCACTAAAAAAACTACAATAAGACCACTAATAAAACTACAATTAGACCCACTAATAAAACTACAATAAGACCACCAATAAAACTACAATGAGACCCACTAATAAAACTACAATAAAACCACTAATAAAACTACAATAAGACCACTAATAAAACTACAATGAGACCCATAATAAAACTACATTAAGACCACTAATAAAACTACAATAAGACCACTAATAAAACAACAATGAGACCCATTAATAAAACTACATTAAGACCACTAATAAAACTACAATGAGACCCACTAATAAAACTACATTAGGACCACTAATAAAACTACAATGAGACCACTAATAAAACTACAGTTAGAAACACTAATAACATTACAATTAGATCCGCTAATAAAACTATAATTAGACCAACTAATAAAACTACATTTCGATCCACATATAAAACTACAATTAAACCCACTAATAACTCTATAGCTTGAAATTCTCAAACAACTAAAAAGCAGAAACTGAAGCCATCAAAGACACTTCAAAATTGGCTATCCAACACAAAATTAACATGAACAAGAAATTGGTTATACTGACTGATCACTGTCAGTCCTAACAGCTCTAAAAGAAACCACAGGAACAGTGAGCTAGATGATTTGAGAACAATCCTAGACAAACTATGCAATAACTTCCAGAGAGTGGTCATACAGTGAATACCATCACTCTGTAATATACACCGCAATGAACGCACAGACAAATTAGCTAAAGAGGGAGATTACCACAAGAGAACCATCTTGTCAGCTACGATGTAGACAAAACCATCATTAAAGGCCTGTACCATGTAATATGGAAACAAGAATACCCAAAGTATAACGAGAGGGACGGATACCTCCAACTATCAAGGAGGGATCAAATCATCATACTTCGCCTACGCACTGCCCACAATAGAATGATAAACCACATGTTCATCAAACTCAAAATAAGAACTACCATCGAATGCCACTGTACCCTGGATAACATGACACCAAAACATGTTCTGCAGGATTGCCCCCAGTACACCAGTCCTGAGAAGAACAATGTCTTCCATATACATCCCCTTAGATGAGAAACTGTACGGGGCAACCGAATCACTTAAACAAACAGCTGCCTTCATAAGATAGTCCGGGATCCTAGTCTGAATGATCGCAGAAGAAGAAATAACTCTTCAGCTCGATCCATGCCACAGGCTATTGTGAGATTTAGGGAAAGATAGTAACGTAGAAATGTGCTGTCTGCTATGTATTTTCTTCTTGTCTGCATTGTAATCTGCTGTTTGCTAAGATTTGAAATGTGACTTATTATACAATTAGTACTGTTTTAATGTTAATAATATTTTGTAAAATTATTAAGTTTAATTTGCTCAATTCATGTGTTAAACAACTAATAAGCGTAACACAAATCTTATCAATTGTTGTTTAGTAAATTATTATCTATCTGGACAATTATTTGAATCAACTGTACACATCGATGTGATTCTGAACTTATTTTCCAAGACGGTTTCTCCACTTTAGGTTCTGAACATATGTACACATATTTATTCAAATATTTGTTCATGTCACCTCACCTACCGTATGACATAATATATCTTTGACACACAATCAATTTACGAAACTCCATTTTTTTCTCTATTTCTCGTTGCTATATATGAATTACGACATCAAGACCCGCCTTGTGGCAACTCAGTTCTTTT
The DNA here is from genome assembly GCA_032433765.1 of Megaustenia siamemsis. Taxonomy (NCBI): domain Eukaryota; kingdom Metazoa; phylum Mollusca; class Gastropoda; order Stylommatophora; family Ariophantidae; genus Megaustenia; species Megaustenia siamemsis. The sequence continues at coordinate 61,865,143 of JAVIAB010000156.1, read as the reverse complement.
AGCAACGTGTAATTTTTCTCATCTTGGTCGACTGGAGAACATAAAGATAGGATACAGCCATCTTTACAAACTAACGTACTAACCACATCGCTACTGATACTACCTCACCTATACACTCAATATACTTTCGTATTAAATATTGTTTCTCTTCATACTTATTTTTATATTGTTATTTGTCAGTTTGCATTTATTTCTTCATGCTATTAAATAAAGAGAAATTACAGATACACGTTATAACGAATTTATTTATTTATTTTTTTTTACATACGTGCTTTTGTCCACTTATATGTTGTTCTTTGTGTTGAAGTGAAGTACATGTATATGTTGAATTGTTGTTACATTGGTTTTCTTCTTTCGTCTTCAGTCTTTGCTTTCTACTCGCTGTTTCTGATCTTCTTGTCTTATTACTGCCCACATTTTCTTAACTTTTTTACATATTTTTCATTTATTTTTTAATTCATTCTTCCTCATAATTTTCTTCCACTTCTTAACAGTTTTATTTGTTGTGTTAAAAGTTGACAAAATCCTATAAATCACAAAACTATAATCTTTATTCTAACTTACGGGGAGTTTAGTGATAGTTTTCTTAGAATTTAGATGCCATTTTTCTTTCTTTCTTTCTTCTAATATATGTTTCTTTCTTTTTCTCTTTCTTTCTTTCTTTCCTCCATACTGATTCTGCCATGTAGCTTCGAAGTTTTATGGTCTTCGTTATACATAGACTTACACATACATACAAACACAACATGCTGTGCCTTATTTCTTCTTTTTTAGAGAAAGTCTTATTTTACCAAACTCTTATTAGACTAATAATGAGATTTCGTTCACATAACAATGACACAGAAGCCGTCATTTCTGATGCGCCTCTATAACTAAGAGTAGAGGAAGGAAACACTTAAGTACGTAATGTCTTCTATTGAAGTACATTTTCTCTCCCTTCCTTCCAAATGATTCTTGCCTGTGTCCTATTATCTTCATCTACTGTCCTCAGCCGGTGATAGGGAGACACATTTTTGTCCTCCGCCGTTGAGAACGTTCCAATATCGTAGTTGTGTTCTCTCTTCACTTAACAGAAAGACAACCGGGTTTGATGACTGCCTCTTATGGACGAATGCACTCTTTAGCCACGAAGTACATTTCTAAACACAAACACACACACACACACACATATATATATATATATATATATATATATATATATATATATATATATATATCACATATCCTACATCATTGGATGATGTACAGATTATAATCGTTTCAGCACAATCGGGTTGCCTGTGGGCTGTCGGGGCCAGAAATGGGAGTAAAGAATTGTGGCCCTATTCCCTATCAGGCATGTCCGTAAGAGGCGATTAAGAGGAGACTAGGGTGAGTGGGAATTGGACTGGCTATTCTGTACTGTTTAAAAAAAAGTCTAGAAATCTTCACAAAAATGGACAAGTCTAAGAAAAGAATAAAAGTAAATCCGTCATCCAGAAAAGATAAAGACTCTCTGCCTTAGAGATGTATGATGCAATCCGGAGAATGCCGTTAGGAGTCCTGGTTGCTGACTAACATTTGTCTACCAGGAAATCCTCCAGAATTTGCATCTGGAATGTACAACAGTAAATGAACAGGTAAGAGCTGCAGATGTGGCAGCGGAAATGACAAACTACAAAATAGATATTCAAGGATTGTGTGAAACAAGATGGTTAGGAACGGAGAGGATAAAACTAAACACAGGAGATATGATTTTATCATCAGGACACCAGGAACCTGGAGCACACATAGTGAAGGGGTAGCTATAATGTTATCAAGAAAAGCAGAAGATACTTATTGAATATGAAGCAGTTGAACCAAGATTAATACGAGCAAAATGCAAAACAAAAACAAACAAAAAGTAAAAATTCATATTATCCAATGCTACGCATCAACCAATACTTTGGATGATTTAGTTGAAGATAAATTCTATAAACATCTGCAATATCAGGTGGATGGAAGAACAGCCCAGGATATTATAATATTGATGGGAGATCTAAAAATTGGATCGGAGAACAGAGACTTTGAAGAGCTTTACATCGCTAACAAAGATATCGGAGACTAAATTATCGTTCAGTCAATCAATCAAACAATGAATCAATCAATCTGTCAGTCAGTCAGTCTGCCTATTTATCGACCGACCTACCTACCTACCTACCTACCTATATACCTACCTACCTATATACCTAAATACCTCCCTCCCTACATACCTACATACCTATATGTACCTACCTATCTCTCATTCTGTCTGTATGTCTGTCTCTCTGTCTATTTATCAACCTACCTACCTACATACAAACATACATACATACCCACAAACCTACCTACCTACATAACTACCTTCCTGCCTGCTTACCTACCTACTTACCTACGTACCTACCTACCTGTCTGATAACTGCAAACGACGGAACGTCCTGTGGACTGATAACAACAAACGATGGAAAGGAGAACTTATGATAGAGTGAAGGCCTACTTTTAAGGCCAGAGACAGAATGATATTATACTCCATGGTACCGACCTTACCGCATCGGTAAACTTTTTATAACTTTAACAGTCCCTATATCGGAATTACAAATTCTACAAGTAATTGGAAACTAGAACTGCCACTAGTTTACCTGATCATGTTATGATTAATGCTAATGACAATACAAACGTAACAACGCCAAGTATTCAGTGGCTTTGTATATTACGATTCTTACCTTGTGTGAGATTAAATGGTAGAGATCCTTTATATTTTGTATGTACACAAAATCATTGCAGACAAGTCACAGGATGGTGATGATGAATGTTATAAGTATGAACCAAGTTGTGAAATACGTAATTGTAGCTCTAGTGCATCTTCAAATTATACCACAATCAATTCATTGAAGAATGGGAAATAAGGTCAAAACCCTTCGATGTCTATGTCCTTTGATCAAACACATCCTATAAGCCACGAGGCACATTTCTAAACTTAAAGTGTTATCAAAGCTTGCTTGACTCACACATATTTTAATATTTTGACGATCATCATTTTCGAGAGGACGTGAATTCCCGGTATATGGTGGATAGACGGCGGGTACAATTGAAGGCTATGCATGAAAAGTGTTCCTTGTTGCAGTTTCCTCATATTCAAGTCCGGCTTGTTGCAGGAGCTACTGAGTTAAGTGCTCTGTGCACACCGTGAGCTGTGTGTCTCATCCGTTTTGATCATGTTTCGATATTCCAATTGTTTACGATGAATGATGATATCGTATGACAGGGAACAGTTGGCTGTGTTCACTTTATGTACGGTTTCTCCTTTATATCTTTTGGCGTGTGCTGAGACTGCTACAATGGGGACTACAGTTACCTTTCTTTGTTTAGGAGATGAGATTCAGATGATTACGCTGGCACGGGCGGTTGAGCAATTATTGATTTTAATTCGTTTCCAGTGATACCGGGGTCTTCCATAACCAAATAACCAAATAACATTTTAATATTCGACACTGTAAAGTAAACTGTAATATTTGACACTGTAAAGTATATGAAGTAAGTATATAAATGACTGAAAAGTCATTTCACTGGAAACAAGAACTCTTTCATTTTTGTGAATAGTCGCTTGTGTATATCAATATTTTAACGCGTTTTACAAACGTTTGAATTTAAGTAATAATTGTAGTGTTGATTTAATTAAAATGAAGTACTCAACTTGATGAATACTAACAGTATATAAACCAATATTTAAGTTATATATTATAAACTAACAGAACCATATAGTCTTAGAAATCGTAAAACTAGAAAAAAGTTAAGATGAAGAGATCAATTTCTACAGCTGTAAATACAGTTTTCGCTGTTTGTATGGTAAGTTTTAGCTTTATTATTGTTGTTCTTTGTTGACGTGTTCCTGCAGCATATTGTAATTTTTCTTTGTGTGGGTCGCAGGCCCAACGTCCAAACTCCCAGCCTGGAGGACAAGCGTGTCTCTCTTTGTCTGGCTCCTTTCCTTTGACCTGCCCGGCTTGGGAGACTTGCTGGTGGCTAAGCTATCGCCGGCATTGTTCTCGGGAACATTGGAACAAACAAATCCTCGATAAGGCGGAGAATGAACTATAAAATAGAATGTTGACTGAGAGGAGTTGGAGGTCCCTGATCTTAAGAAAACTCTACACATCCGTTGGGATTAACACATTACGAACAAAGAAGTCGCCAGAAAATCAGGCATTAACATCAATCAAGAAGTCAAAAGAAAACGTTGATGGCTCAGCAACGCTCTACGAATGGAACGAACAAGGCATCAGACCTAGCATTAACATGGACATCACCTGACAAACGAAGAAGGCATCAGACCTAGCATTAACATGGACATCACCTGACAAACGAAGAAGGCATCAGACCTAGCATTAACATGGACATCACCTGACAAACGAAAAAGGCATCAGACCTAGCATTAACATGGGCATCACCTGACAAACGAAAAAGGCATCAGACCTAGCATTAACATGGACATCACCTGACAAACGAAAAAGGCATCAGACCTAGCATTAACATGGACATCACCTGACAAACGAAAAAGGCATCAGACCTAGCATTAACATGGACATCACCTGACAAACGAAAAAGACATCAGACCTAGCATTAACATGGGCATAACCTGACAAACGAAAAAGGCATCAGACCTAGCATTAACATGGACATCACCTGACAAACGAAAAAGGCATCAGACCTAGCATTAACATGGACATCACCTGACAAACGAAGAAGAAGCAGACCATTGCTGACATGGCGACCGAAATAAACATGATGAAATGAAAGGGACTGGCAAGTGCGAGAGTTGTCCATGCTTGCTCCAGACCAGACTGGGTGGAGATCTCTTGTGAGTGCCCAATGCTCCAACTGGAGTTCAGAGAATTGAGAGGAGGAATCGTTGTGGTTTGGAATGTTATGTGCAAAATATAAAATTGTGTGTGATCACGTTACATTATCTATCACATTAATGGGAGTAGATGTAAGGGGGAGAACTATGTTTTTATAAGGTACAATGAACAGCATGTATATGCACCTACCTGATAGCAAAAATCTATTGCCAGGTAACCACTCTGTATCGTGAATATGGTATTAATGTAGGTATATGTATTTACTAATAATGTGGACACTTCAGTATGTGATATGGTCAATAGACAAAGAAATTAAAAGACGATTAGAGGCCACTAAGACGGGATTTGTGAGATGAACAATGAGATATTTCTCTGTACAGTCAAAAGAATTAAGAGGACATTTTCAACATGGCCAATACAAAAAGAGAGACCCTAAAAAATCAGAAAGAAATGAAATACAATTCTGAGGACATCATGAGAAGAGGAAAGTTGGAATATTTGGTTACAACAGGCAACAAAACATGTCAAGAAAAGATCATGAGCGACAAAGAGAGACGTTATTTGATAACTTGAATATCGTATCACGACAACAAGTCAACAATATAATTGATTCGATGCACTGATGACAGAGAAATGTGAAAAGACATTATACTTTCCGGTGGTTGATGTCGCTCGTTGAGATGATGGTCATTTATTTATTTATCTCTATAGAAGTATGCAGGAACGATAACAAAATTGATCACTGGGACAACTTTAATTCATTAATAAGAAATATTCCAAAACTTTTGTTTTTTATCAGATTCTGTAGTCGGCCCATAAGGCATAAACCCATATACTCTTTCTCTCATCTAAATTTTTATTCCAGAAATTTTCAGTCCTCTGTAAAGATCTTGTATAAAATCTCGCCATTTGCCTCTGTTCTGTGATGCAACACTATCTCATTGAGGAAACCGATTTCTGCTTCTCTTGCCTTTCTTATCAATGTTCTTCTCAGTGTCTCTCTGGGTCGGCCTCTTTTTTTGAAATTATTGCGCACCTACAAAATAGAATTTACAGTAATCTTATTGACTTTTGATAAGCCATTTCCGTATCAATTCTTCAAAGTTCTCTTTCACAATTAATCAAGTCTAACAAGTTGATTATTGTTTTCGGCTGAATAAACCACAAACCATCCTACTTTCAATATTCCTCTTCTTCATGTAAGACATGGTCCTTACATTTTTCCCAGCAATATCCGTCTATTGTCGAGAGGGTGTGATTTGTAAGTGTCTTAACATCGCATAATTTGAAGGTTTTATAAATTTATATATATACACACACACTATATATGACTTGATTTTAAAGAGACGAACTTTGGTTGGTAACGAGAATAAAGACCATTGCTCAACACAACATAGTCTATCTATAATCTGGTATTGAATTTCTCCTAATGTCCGAGCCTCTTTCGTCCTGCGTTACGTTTAAGCAGGCTAGCTATAAAAAAAAAGTCAGGAGAGCTGTACCACGAGTCCAGTAAGATAGTTAAGGTGATAGAAGAGCCAAGATTAGCTCTTTTCCTTAAAATTATTTAGAAGCAGTTCCTGGCGGAATCAAGTATGCTAAAGTGGAGAACTGATGTTATTCTGGTTGTCAGATATTTGGAGACTTTTTACAATGTGATGTATCATCATTCAATGTGTGTCTAATCACGCAAAACTATGCAGTAGTTCCACATCCTACGTCCAGAACCTGAGCCCTTTCTATTTGACGAAAAATCCCTACTGCGATAACGATACGGCTTGTGAAAAGTGCTCATTTATCTTACATAGGCGTAGTAATAAAGAACTGACTAGATCAGGGATGGCCCGCGTGCCACTAGTGGTTTTTGTGGCCCGCGGCGAACAAAAAATAAAACCAGGTTGCATTGAGCAAAATGTCCTAGGTAAAATTGATTAAAAATTTGTTTCATTAACTTCTACCGTGGAGAAAGCTAACTCAAATATTCCCTAGTAGACCTATGTTTAAAACTCTGAACACTCTAGTTGTTAGTTTAACGTGCACTTCCCGTCATTCCCGGCCCATCCTTTTTTTTCCTTTTGATCATCCTGCAACCGACTTAAACAAAGGAAGAAGCCAACGAATGGTTCTAGAGCCGACTCTCGGTTCGGCGAGTTCAAACAGTTTCCGCCAAGAAATACTGTCAGTCACCCACCTCCTCCACACCAACACATTCACCTCACAATTATTTTACTTTCAGTTTCTTTCTCTCCAAACCTACTTTTCATCAGTCAAAATTATATATCCGATCTGATCATTCTGATTTTGTCGAGTTACAGTGAACAGTTTCATTTTAACAGGAAACAGTGCTATTGTTGTAATCTGTGTTTTCATTGTCTGTTGCTTCGGTCGTGGTATAATATGAACAATAACCGTCAATTAAATGAAAAAAAAAATCAGATTTTTTCATGAGAAATAGAACATGATTTTTTATTTATCAACAATAAGGATAGCAAACCGCAATGCCTTGTGTGTTTGCAAGTGGTGTCTGTAAATAAAGAGTATAATCTGTAACGGCATTACACACAGCATCACGCTACCAAATACAAGGATTACAATGTTGTTACAATACGTTCTACACTTGTGTGCGATTTGAAGAAAAAGGTTAGTGCCCAGAAATCTGTTTTTACCACATTAAGAACAAAACAAACAAGTTCCTTTATGGCATCGTTTGTTGTAAGCGCAGAGATAGCGAAATAAAAAAATCATTATGTGACGGTGACTTCGTAAAGCGTTGTTCTATTAACATGGCGCGTGCATTTGGGGAAGAAAAAATTGCCAGTCATTTTGAGGGCGTTCCACTATCAAAACAGACAGTCACTAGAAGGGTTGAGGAAATAAGTTCTCATATATCTAGTAAATTAAAGAGTGTCGTTACAAATTCCGCTTACTTTTCTTTGGCTTTGGGTGAATCTACTGACATATCAGACACAGCACAACTTTTAATTATCATAAGAACTGTTTCAAAAGACTTTATTATCAATGAAGAGCTACTAGCTTTAGATTCATTGCATAATACGACCAAAGGTCAAGACATTTATAACTCAGTTATGAAAGTTGTTAACGGTATCAGTGACATAAACAGACTTTCAGCAATAGTGACAGATGGCGGAAAAATTGAAAAAAAAATAAAAAATGGTATGTTAGAAGCTTTACGTGATTAATAGACGACACAGATTCGAACGACGTTTCGGCTCAATAGGCCTTCAGCAGGAACAAACAAACAACATACACACACATATATGTGAATAAATAAAACTAATCCTACATAGCTAACTAGTAATGAAACATCAAAAACAAAAATAATCGAAATATGTTGACTTCCCTGTGTGTCGTGGACAGTGGTCAGGCTATGAAAGGAATTTCTCACGGGTGTAGCTGTAATTTATACCCTGTGGTCAGAGGTGAAGGGTTCTAAAAATACACGAGTGGGGGAACGCTATCTAGGTACGTCGACTACAAAGGCACAGGCAATATCTGAAAGTATCTAAGGGCCCATATTTTTCGCATTTTTATGCATTCATTTGCATTTCTTTGCCTTAACCCCTGACAGATGGCGCTAAGTCAATGTGTGGTACTCAAACAGGTCTAGTTGGATTATAAAGGAAGGTTGGAATCCATTGCCCAGCATTACGCTGCATTATACACCAGGAGGCGCTGTGTAGCAAGATTCTAGACGTGGAGGATGTTATGAAAACTGTAATAAAGTGTGAGAATTTAATAAAAGACGGGAATCGGCTTTGACACACCGACAGTTTATAAATTTTCTATCAGAAGTTGAGGCGGGATATGGCGATTTGGTGATCTACGCACAAGTACGCTGGCTAAGCAGAGGGAGTTGTTTGAGGCGGATTTTTGCTTTGAGAAACGAGATAAAGCAGTTTTTAGAGAAACATGATACCAACAAAGAACTGATCAGAAAAATGTCTGATCCACATTTTAACAGCATATTGGCCTTTTTAACTGATATCACCCAGCACAAAGATTATTGGATGACGTCATGGGACGCACCAAAATGGCAGCTTATTTATATTCGAGCTATGGACTAAGCAATGTTTACATTGAACAACACGATTTATGCTATTGCTGCGAGTGGGCAGATATTTGAAAATTTTTTCTAGGGTTTGAACATAAATGTTTGTTCACAGTTCGTTAAACTTCGCTGTAGATAAAGTCGTTAATTCGCTTCGGACGTTTGTGACCTTGGTAGCTGAGGACCTAACTTGTGCAAACGGATGGCATTGGCAAGGATCATTTTGAATCTATGAAGTGGGCTAATTTTGTGTTTAACTCAAAAGCATATGTGCTTTTTAACCAAAGACTTTTTTGGGGGGACTCAATGAAGATATCCCAGATGGAAGAATAAATTGTACTATTAGTCCCATAAATGATTCGCTTCCAGAGGTTTATGATGTAAACAAAGCAGTTTTGTCATTGCAAGTCCCCACCTATAATTGGTCAGGATTGTGTAGCAGCAGCAGCTTTATAGCGAACACAGAAAACATCACAGGATTGTGCTGTTCTGAAACAGCTATGCCATGCTACCCTAGAATTGCCTTTAATGGGATTACTGTGACCACAAACCACTCTCCATGTGTGTGCCACATATTTACACCCCAGAAAGAAATACTGAATATAACAACATCATGTGCCGTCTGTGATATTAATGACCACAGACCATGAGCCTCCTTTATGATTGATACAACGGTTGCACCAAGCATTTCATCAGCAAAACCATATCTATGGAATGTTAATCTGACATTGTTCTTGAATGATGTCCAAGTTAATGAGACATCAGAATCATGTGGCGGCAGTTACAAGAAGGGAGCGGAGAACATCAAGTTCTGCTGCTATAAAGGAGACTTGCCTTGCTATCCCAGAATTGCTTTAAATGGGATCACTGTAGTTGAAAACTTCTCCTCTTGTGTAAACTACACATTCACATCTAAGAGTAAATCAGTGAAGGTCACAAAATCATATTCTCTCTGTGGTTTTACTAACTACAGGTCATGTGGCTTCTGTTGGATTGGAAATGATAACTTACCACAACTGTGTGTCTATATGTTTGGAATTGGAGTCATCAATGATGGCCTAACATCATCAAGTGCTATGACGATCCTCATTTTCGGGAGGACGTGAACTCCCATGGTATATGGTGGATAGGCGGTAGGAACCATTGAAGGCTATGTCTGAAAAGTGTTCCTTCTTGCAGTTTCCTCATATTCCAAGACCGGCTTGTTGCAGGAGCTACTGAGTTAAGTGCTCTGTGCACACCGTGAGCTGTGTGTCTCATCCTTTTTGATCCTGCTTCGATATCCCGCTTGTTTACGATGAATGATGATATCGTATGACAGGGAACAGTTGACTGTGTTACTTTCTGCGCGGTTTCGCCTTATGTCTTTTGGCGTGTGCTGAGACTGCTACGATGGGGACTACAGTTACCTTTCTTTGTTTGGGAGATGAGTTAGTAATGCGGATGATTCCACTGGCACGGGCGGTTGAGCAATTATGGATTTTAATTCGTTTGCAGTGATACCGAGGCCTTCCATAACCAATAACCAATAATAACCCAGCACATGAATGAACTCAACGTGAAGCTACAGGGACGTTCCAAAACAGTCTCAGATTTGGTAGGACACCTAGATGGATTTATAAGTCAACTAAAAGTTTTTAGACTTACCCTGGCCAAAGAAAACTTCATTCATTTTCCTTCGTGCAAAGAATTGATTGAGGAGCGTAGTGACACTGATTTCAAATATTCTGTATTAATGTTAGACAAACTATTGGAGCAATTCAATGAACGATTTTCTGACTTCAGTGGTATACGACCAGAACTGGCATTGTTTAACAACCCTATGAAGTGTGACATTTTCCAACAACATGACACTTTTCAGTTGGAGTTATGTAACCTCCAAAGTGACCCCTTTTTCCAATCAAGGATGGAGATAGGAGTTAACCTTTTGAAACTTGTGCCACAGGAAAAATATCCCGCATTGAGTGATTTCAGTTTGAAAATTACTTCTATGTTCGGAAGCATATATATATATATATATATATATATATATATATATATATGTGTGTGTGTGTGTGTGTGTGAATGCGCTTTTTCAACAATGAAGGAGATTAAATCGTCACAAAGAAACCGACTCACTTTGATGAACTTGTTGCTGCACATGGACGTCCACATTGTTCTCATTAAGGTTTGTTACATGTCAACTGTAAAATGGCCTAACTAAAACATGTTTGTTAAACAATATAAATAGCAAATTGTATTCATTTTTATAAATCAACTAGGCATTTTTAACTCTGTTGCAATAAAATTATTTATGTAAGCAAATAATGCCGATAAATAACAAAAATATTACCTTAAAACAAATGCCAAGTTTATTAGTATTGATGTTGTTATGTGTGTGGCCCGCTACAAAAATAAATAATTAAAAAGTGGCCCGCCATTTGAAAGAAATTTGCCATCCCTGGACTAGATGAACAACTCTTTTCAAATTATCACGACCGAATTAAAAATGACGTCAGAGTGAAGAAACAACTTCATGGTTTGGTCAAGCTAATAATGGAAAGGGATAGAAATAAAAATATGGTGTCTCCGCTTGAGCTGGAATGTGTAGATATCACAGCATACCGTTGTATTAGACACAAATTACACCCACTTAACGACTTTTTTTTAAAGTGTTGCTGAACAAGTGGAGCAATTACCAAGCCAAAACGTTGGAGGAGATGAAGTAGGATAATTAATAGCAAATGATGGTTAGACACCTATTTATATGTGAATCGATTAGGGCCTTTTCGTACCTGGAGCTAAACAGTGATTTAATGAATAGTGAAACCAACACACAATTAAAATTTTTGTTCTTTAACGGGCAATCACCGCAACTACTTTTTAAAAGGGGTAACATGTGTAAGACATTTGAGAAGAAAATTTTCTATATAAAAGATTGGTCTTTGCTTATCAAACTGGCAATTAACGATTACATTTTATTAATTTAAAAAAATGTCAGCTGAACATCAAACGCTTGGAAACTAAGAAAGAGATTTCCCTCAGATATAAATGACACAGGTGACGTCATTTCTAAAACGTTTCTAATATTAGCAACAGTGGACAAACACTTATGTACGATGTACGTAATGTCTGCTATTGAAATACTTTTTTTCTTTTCCTTCCTATTTTGCGCTTCTTAAGTTTGTCCTCCTTCCTCTTCTGCCCTCATAGTGAGACTACTTGTTCGTCCTGCGCTATAGAGGGCGTTAAATTGACGCAGTTGCGTTTTCTTGTAACTTAACAGCAAACTTCGATGTCTGCGTCTTTTGCCCAATACATTCTATAAGGCACGAGACACATTTCTAAACTTTAAGCACGGTCGAAGCTTGCTTGACTTACTAGCACTTCAACATTGGACGCAGTGATGACGACACATCATTTTTTGTCCAAAGAATAATTTCTCTACTGCTACGTCAAGACTTTATTTTAGAGTCGCAAAAGTGAGTAAGCTTGAATATTGAACACGTTTACATTTATGTCAAATCTGTGAGTGAATTTAGTATATAAATAAAAGAAAAGCTGTAATTTCAATCAGAACAAAAATTCATTTATTTTTGCAAACAGTCTCTTGTTTCTTTCAATATTTGAATTAATTTTGCAAATATCCTAGTTTAAGTAGCCTTATTATTTATTGCATTAAATATTAGTACTAAACTTGGAGGCTACAAAGAGCATCTAAAATAAGTATACAGTTATATTCTATAAACTAGCAGTACGATATAGTCCAGGCCGTTCTAAAACCAGAATAGTCTAAAATGAATACACCGACCTTTAATACAAGTTTCGTTGTTTGTGTGGTAAGTTTGTATCGTGATTACTTGCTGTTGTTTGAAATGTTAGGTGCAAAATCATCTATCACAATGACGGAAGTAGGTGTATAGCATGATTAACAATATTTATAGACTACATAATACGTGACATCATTTATAGACTACACGATACTTTGACGTCATTATCATCATTTATAAACTACATGATACTTGACATCATCAACATCATTTATACAGACTACATGATACTTGACATCATCAACATAATTTATAGACTACATGATTTTTGACATTATCAACATCATTTATAGACTATATAATACTTGATAGCAAAAGTCGAATGCAAGGTAATCTCTCTGTGACAAATGAGGAATATGGTGTTGGTGTCCGCATACATATTTCATATTAGTATGAACATATTTGTTTGTGATATTTTAAACAGCCAAACCACTGAAAAGACGATTCTACGACACTAAGGTGGGATGTCTCAGATCAATTTTGATATTTCCCTTAACAACCAATATAACAAAAGAGGATATTCTCAAAGAATAACAACACAACATAACAACACGCCAGCCAAAAAAAGAGAGCTCCTAGAAAAACATTCGAAAGGAACAACTGGCATTTTCTTAGACATGAGAAGAAGAGCAAAGATAGAATACTTGATTACAACTGGCAAAATATAGGTTCATGGACGACAAAGATATAAGTTATTAGATAACCTGGTGTCGTATAAACAGTCGAACAATAAAATTGATACGATGCACTGAAGACAGATCTGTGAAAGCACATCAGTGAACGCCACCTGGTACAGTGCATGATCAAGATGCTAAATATCACTCCAGTCCGTATTACTTTCCTAGAGAATATATATTTTCAGAGGCAGGATAAACCCAGATAAAGACATATTTCTCGAAAATTAGACAAACAGATATTATGAAGAAATAAATCCGGATATCTGGTCAGTAAAGAAAATCTCGTATTTTTGTCTGATTTGTAATGAATAAAAGAGTGCATAATCACACAAAACGGCTCAAATAAAAAGATATATGTGGCAAATATTATTTAAAAATGTGTGTTTATGATAATAAAATAATGCTTATATTATGTTTATATCAATCAGCTTTCAATATGATTTTAAAAAATAATTAACATTTAATTGTTTATGTAATAAGCACAACACACACGCTAATTTCCCCATAGAAAATCTCACTCACTATAGCTTGTTTCATAACTCGTGCCCAACTTTTAAAATCGATAGCTTTTTAACCGCTTGTTGTAAGTTGTTCAAAATTTGCATGTAAAATTATAATGATTAGAACCCAACAGGGAATTAATTTCATTAAAAAAAAACATTTGGTTATTATTGTTGCTTATTTGATTTATATAAATTTATGACGACCCATTGATGTAGTCAAAACTTAATTTTTACAGTATTTTAAGTTAAAAATAGCGAGTAAAAATCCAGTTTGCACGCTTTTACCGTGATTTTTTGACACAATTAGACACTTGTAAAAAAACACGAGAAATTGTGTGTTCCATTTCCGTTCATTCAGCGGTGGAGACGTGGAACGATAACATTTATCATGAGTCTTAAAATGAAATTCTGCAGTTTACAAAACATCGCAATAAAAATGTATGACTATTTTTGCAAAGAGGCTAAACGAGGAAGATTATTTCATTTTTAGAAAACCCTGAGAATAGGACAAGACGCATTTTGGATTTATCTAAACGGTCACTTAATCGCTGGATTCAAGCACGTGACCGTCAATGTTCAAAATATACAAAATCACAAGGAAAAGCAAAAATGTTGGATAACAATCGACAGTGAACTTATTAGAAGTGAAATTCACGAAATGTTGGGTATGAATGAAACTGTTACAATAAGAAAATTAAAAGTATCGCTGAAAAAGAACAACAGTATTGAAATATCAAAGTCTACATTATGGAGGAATGTGAGAGCTGCAGGCTTTACATTCAGAAAGTATTCCAATGGACGAAACATCATCTGTGAGAAGCCACATATAGTAGTCATGAGAAGCAAGTACTTACGTGAAGTAAAAGAGGTGCGCAAGCAAGGTTATGATATTGTGTACTTGGATGAAACATGGATCAATGCTCACCACACTAACCAAAGGGAATGGCAGTCATCAGATGGAAAGATTAAGAGATTAATAACTAGCAGCAAAGGACAGCGCTTGATGATTGCTCATGCAGGTAGTCGACAACATGGACTAATACAGAATGCAGAGCTCATTTTTCTTTCAAAATCGATAGACAATCGGGATTATCACTCTGAGATGAATGGTCACATATTTAGACATTGGATTGAAAATTCTGTTCTCCCATCACTAGATCGACCATCTTGCCTAATAATGGACAATGCAGCGTACCACAACATTGTTGCACTTGAAGATAAAGTCCCGACGTCATCCAGTACAAAAGATGCTATTAAGATATGGCTCACAAAGGAGCACATACAATTTAATAACATGTACTTAAAACCTGAATTACTATCTCTAGAAAAGCAAAAATAAAGGACACATATTTTTCAAATAGATAAGATTATCCATGAGCACGATCATATAAGTTTGAGGCTGCCACCTTACCATGCTCATTTAAATCCAATAGAACTAATCTAGGCAAAATTAAAAGGACAAGTGGCAGATGAAAATACAACATTCAAAATATGCAATGTAAAGACTCTTGCTAATCTCGCTTTATTAAATATAGACAAAGATTATTGGGCTAAATGTGAAGACCACGTCTTAAAACAGGAAGAGGAATATTGGAAAAATGATGGTTTGTGGAATGTTCAACCCCAAACAGTTATTAATCTTTTAGACTCGTCTGATTCAGAATGAAGGTATATAGCCCCCACAATGTTGGCCCCTATATTACCTTAAATTAGTTCAACAAACGGTCCTTATCAGGACCACACAACTATGAAAATTGGACGTACAGATATACCTTGATATTATCGTCCGTCCTCGAACTGAGAAGACAATAATTCTCCTGGTGTTTTGTCTTATTATGTTATTTCCCCATTAGGGTCACGCCTTTACCTAGTGAAAATTAATCATAGACCAGCAACTACGGTAATTTCTATTATTTAGGGGTTCATAATTTACAATTTTGACAAACATCAAAGAAATTCGCCGCTTTAAGAAAACTGCAGCTGCAAGATATTTGTTAAATATACATTTAAAGGGTCTTTTGCATTCTAATAACATTTGGAAAATTTCAACAGTTTTTAACAAACGGTTACTGAGTAATAGCGTTTTGAAGTTGGGAACGTGATTTGAAACGAGCTATAACTTATTTTAGAGGTTGGGTGGTTCTAAAGCCGTGCTGGTGGCCAGGTAAACAGTGGTCGAAGTTAGGAACACAAACCCCTGAAAACCTGGTCAGTGGTCAAGTTTAAATACCACGTTACCACCACTGATGCCTTTGTGCAAATGCATGTATTTATTTATTTATCAATCACAACAATCATACAATTATAATTGGTTCTAATTTAACAATAGCGACATAGTGTGTTAGAAATGAAGAAAAGCTAGCATTATATTTTGTTTAGCGATATCACACAGAGTTGTCTTCAATGTTACTTCCTGCTCTTGGAGAGAACATTTACTTAAAGCCAACATTTTGTTTCTACTAAATAGCTGACGCTCTATCTGGGATTTGTTTCTGGCCGGGCTATTGATGAGATAATTTCAAATTCCTCAACTGATGTTGCCAGTTTTGATCTTATGGGAGACACAGAAGAAACTGACAATCGTCGTGAGCGAGACACGATGTTAACTTTGGAAGTAAACAATGATCTTTATGTAAGTCATTACAATATTTTTAATATATAGTTTTTTTGTTTATTAGAGTTTTTTGTTGTTGTTAGAATCATCATCACTGTACACAGAACGAAACCATAAGTGCCACTATATCCCTTCTGAGAATCTTGAAAAAATCAGAGAATCTCAACCCATGTGAACGAACTCCGTAGCACGGCCTGGGATACACGGTGCTGGTAGATTTTTACTGACAATTTTGCCCTGGTAGCATCCATACCACGGTTAACCAAAAATTTATGGTTTACTCTTTTCGATGTTAACTGCCATGGGTTCTTTAACGCTGGTGAACACGGGACCTCAATGTTTATTATCGTTATTCTAGAGGGTTACACATTGGATCTCACTACCCCCAGAGATCAGGGGACGGTATCGTCATTAAGGAACCACAGATTACATTTTCCTATTAAAAAAAAATAAACACGGCTTCTGTTTTGGATTTTGAACCCGAGTCTTTCCTGTTCTAAAGCCGATACATATATATATATATAGTATATAATTTTATACAATGATTCTTCTTCTATCCTTCCTCTATTTCCGTTGGCGTCGAGGGGAGATACAATCTGCGATTCGTTGCTCTTCTGTTGGTCTCTTCTGGTGTTATCCCTCCTAGAGACTCTAGTATGTATCCATCTACAATGATTCATAATAATAATAATATTGCTGCTGTACGCGTATGATTTGGACATCTCATCACACATGACTAAACTATGACGT
Source organism: Megaustenia siamemsis (assembly GCA_032433765.1). NCBI lineage: Eukaryota > Metazoa > Mollusca > Gastropoda > Stylommatophora > Ariophantidae > Megaustenia > Megaustenia siamemsis. Next base: position 61,847,865 of record JAVIAB010000156.1, on the reverse strand, counting down.
CATTATTCCGGGAAATATTAACTGGTACACGACGTCAGCACAACATACTTCAGTCAGATATCTCTAGCTCATAGTTCTTTATCTAATTTATAGTCTACTCTACTCACGTTATTCTCATTATAATAAGTTCTGTCGCACCTGATACATTCTTGACTATTAATTCCACAACCTAAAGTACTTATAAAACTATACTCAGACTTTATCTATGTTAATAACATTCGATTTCAGACCTGTCTGTCTGATCTGTTGAATGAATATCTAAGTAAATCTTGAAGACTTTCGCTCGATTTCAAAACCATCTCTCCGTTTAATATTCAACTTGATTTCTCTCTGTGTGCATTCTAGCTCTATTCTCCGGTGATTGTACTCCTTCATTGTCCCATCTTACGCTCCACTATGCATTTGTTACGGTGAATAATCAACTAACCATTGTCTTTGGTTCACTTTACATGCTTGTATTTCTGAATCTAACTCAATGAAGTAACAATTGTAGTGAACAATCTCAACGTATTAAGTATGATTCCATTCTCACCTGACTCAAACAATGTCCCGATACGTACATTAAAAAAAAAAATAACAAACGTTGTTAAAGCATGTTAAAATGCAAGCAAGTGTAAGATGGATGGGGAATTATTTCCAGAATTAATGTAGATAAACATGAAGATACAAATGACATGTATATACAATAAATGAGGGATATAATTAAAACTCTTGAGTCTTGGGGTTCATTTAAATTTTCTCAACATGATGTGACAGAAAATATTTGAGTAATGATTCACCACCACAATTACAACAATCGTTGTTTGTGTTTGTTTGATTGTTAGAGACCATTTTTTTTGGACTTCAGAGGAGCTAAACAAATATTTCCAAAAGTATGTAACTTTTAGGTTAAGATTTGAATGAGTCAAATGACGAAGAAAGTGCAAAGTATTTGAATATCGAATCCTTTCTCACGATTCGCGTAATTTGCGAATTCGAATGTCCCCTCCTAAATTAAAAAAAAATATATGATATCATTTATCAATTTATTTATAAGAGAGATTTACCAACATACTGTACGCTCACATTTAGAATATGAGTCATCCACATGGTTATCAGCATCAGACACAAATCTCTAAGAGCGGATAAAGTACAAAACCAGGTAATTAGGGTCATCATAGGAGCAATGAAATCAATACCAATATTGAAGATTGAGAAATTGTAGAGGATACCAGCACTGACGGAACGGTGGGACACAAAGGTGTTGATACAGGCTGAAAAATGGTCATGATTGCTGAGACATCCAATGGAGGAACGATTCCAAAATATTTCATTGGGACGTCTTAAGAGAAGCAGTTTCATCCACCAAGCCAAACTAATTTGTAGACAAACACCAGACATGTAAAAAGTTGTTAACCCCCTACTGCCCATACCAGAACAGATTCCATGGACAGAGGAATCAGGATTATAATACAAATACCGACATAAGTGAAAGGAATACTTGACAAAGAGGAACAGTATAGTAAACAGCATAAAACAATCTCTCTGTCTCTTGGATGAAGAATATCCACAAGACTTATGGATTCGTGCGTACACAGATGGATCAGCACAGAATGCAGTAAAGAATAGGGTAGCAGGTGCATGCATAGAGTACCCAAAAACACACTATGTAATGGATAAATAGCAACAGGGAGATATTGTCGCAATTATGATGCAGAAATCCAAGCAATAAAGTTGGCAACAGAAAAACTGCTGAACAGTAATCTTAGCCCTCAGGACTGTAGTGTTTTTGACAGATGCAAGATCAGTACTCCAAGCACTACAATCCAGAAAATTGCCATATCATCATACCTTATTGACTGAACTCTGCGAGCACCACAGGGTTGTCCAGCAGTGGATCCCATCTCACAGTGGAATACCAGGAAATGAGAAAGCGGATCATTTGGCGAAGGAAGGTGCAACAAGCATACAACCAGATGCACCAGTTACACCATTATAAGAAACAGATAATCAACACAATCAGAGGACCACAAGCCCCAAATCAGGATACCTTTCATAATATGAATAGATGTGAACAAATTATCATTATAAGCCTCAGAACAGGGCACAATCAACTTCACAGTCAGAGTGTATACAAAATTCAAGATCGGCACCTCAACTATGTGTACATGTGGAGAGGCGCAAAAGACTGCTGAACACATACTCAAAGACTGCACTGAATATAGAAGACAAGAAAATTCATTTGCCCATAGATACAACACTGCAGACAAAACTATATCGCTCTTTACAAGAATTACAAAAGACAGTAACATTTAAACAAGATACGACATTGCAGAAATAGACAATACTTCAGACGAACGAAAGATAGACAGACAGACAGACAGACAGACAGACAGACAGACAGGCAGGCAGGCAGGCAGGCAGGCAGACAGACAGACAGACAGACAGACAGACAGATAGATAGATAGATAGATAGATAGATAGATAGATAGATAGATAGATAGATAGATAGATAGATAGATAGATAGATAGATAGATAGATAGATAGATAGATAGATAGATAGATAGATAGATAGATAGATAGATAGATAGATAGATAGATAAAATAGGTTTTCAGTTATTCTCAATCAATTCTTTTTCATAAGCTTGTCATTAGTTGTCGATCTTTGATTTTGATAAAGAAAAATGGTTGAAATAACCATAATTTAAGCGATCTATGAAAATAGTATTCAGTCGCAGACATGGAAAAGTTACCTTACAGTGCTAAAACGCAGTATCACGTGGGAGGGTACTGTAAGGGGTACCATTCATCTGCCATGTAATTATATGCTTGTTTGCTTTTATAAAATGTGTTCCATACTTGGTACAGTTTTCACACTCTTGATGTCGGCCTTCAGGCATTGATTGAATTAATATTTTAACGCTCGAATGTTATTTATCACTACAGAAGTATGCAGGAACGATAACAACATTGATCACTGAAACAACTTAATTCATTAATAAGAAACATTCAAATAAAAATTTTTTATCAGAGAAGTAATAATTTAGGCTTTGTCAAAAATAGTAAAATATAATTTATATGTGATATAAATGGAACACACAAACATCATTTGAGCTAAAAAAAAAAATAAAAAACACCAAAAATTTAGAAATAACTGCAATACATCAATTATATTTTCATATGTGGAATCAAAAAGATGAGCTTCGTGTCCGGCGAAAAAGACCAGTCTATTTAAATAACAAATATGTTCTTTTACAACCGATTCATTTTTTTTTTATAACGAGGTCAGTACCGTTTTATTTTCTCATAAAAATAGCCGGTAAACTTGTTTACAAACTTTTATTTCTTATTTTCAGGACAGACAGAATGATTTCAACCCAGAAAACTACAAACCTTCTTGGAGAATGAAAAGAAATGCAATAGCTGATCTATCTAGACGATGGACCAACAAGACAATCCCTTACAGTTTTGAGAACTCTACCTTCAGCGATAAAGAAAAGAATAAAATATATCAGGCCATAAACGAGTGGGAAGGCAATACATGTATTACCTTCAGAATTGCCAAAAGTAATGATCCCAATTATATTTATTTCAAAAACGGACCTCGTTGCAGGTCCAAAATTGGAATGAGGAAAGGGAAACAAGAAATTACTCTGCCGAAATGGTGTCGAAAAACAATGAGTATTGCACATGAAATTGGACATGCTATCGGCTTTTACCATGAACACAGTCGTCCAGACAGGGACGATTACGTCATTATAAAAGATGAGTACATACAAAAAAATAGTTCACATAATTTTGAAAAAAAATTAAATTCATCAACATACGGTCTCCCATACGATTACTTAAGTATCATGCATTATTCCAAACGGGCATCCTCTGTAAATGAAAACATGACGATCGAGACGATTGACAAGTCATTTCAAGACAAGATTGGACAAAGAAAAGGGCTGAGCTTTTATGATATCAAACTTGCTAATTTGATGTACAACTGTAGTGAGGAGTGTAATTCGATAGTGACGTGTCCTAAAGAAGGGTTCCTGGGAAAAGACTGCAAGTGTTGGTGTCCAGGTAGTCCAGGTAATCCAATTAAAGAGTGTGATGATTCTAGAAATACAGAACGTCCGTCTGTGGAAACATCTACAAGACCGACTAATATACCGAACAGAACGGTTTGGGAAGATATTTTTGAAGATTTATTCTCCACAGAGAGTTTAAAAGTAGATGAAGAATGAAACCGTGAATATAACAACGGCTTGTTGTGTTATACTGCAGACAGGATTGTGGATACAGAATTTCATGACGTCAATTTCATCAATAGGTCCTTATATTGCCATTCGTGTTTTTTCCTTTCTATATCTCTGTGTCTTACTCCTTTCACAGTCGTTGAATGGTGCGTGCTATTTTTGTTTTAAATCAAACCTATTCGAGTGACATTGCCATCTCAGCTTTCGTTTCTTTGCCGTGATAGACGATCATTGTACTAATAATTACTTCTCGAATTCAGTGATTAATTTTTTTATTGGTAATTTGGTCTAAATATTACGAAAGCATTCAATCTCAAGTGTTTGAACTATTCAGTGCAATTCTTTTGCAAAGTCCATGCTTCGTAAACATTCAGAATGATGGCTGAAAAGAAGGATTCCAGTAATCTAGTTTTAAATTTGTGTCATGATCTCTGTCTCTTGCTCTCTATATAATTCAAATCGGTGTAGGACATGTTCTGGTCTCTGGAGATTTGCCTTGCATGTACTATGAGGTATATTTAAAACTTGCATGCTGTGGAGTTTGGTATTCATCTATCTTTCTATCTTTCTATCTTTCTTTCTTCTATACTACTGCTTTTACCGCCTGGTGTTGCAGAGAACGTGTATTGTGCAATTTTTGGCTTTCAAAACACACACACACAGCGAGAGAGAGAGAGAGAGAGAGAGAGAGAAAGAGACAGAGAGAGAGACTTTTAATTCTTAAAAAAGGTTTACCGAAACTCCATACCTCTATCTAGAAAAAAATACGAGTAAATTGTAATTTATCGTGGATGTGAATCTCTCGTCTACTTACAGGTGGCAATTAGATATTATTGTTATATTCATAAAACCCATTTTTTTTTCTCAGCGATTAAGCCCACTTTGCAATTCAGCCTCTAACCCATCAAAACTTACACTACCTCTCTCAATGCACACAATCTACATTGGTAATAAACAATGTTTCTATTAATATTTCTGTTTACTTATTTATTTACCAGTTTGTATTTATTTGTTACTGTTGTTGTGAATAAAATTTAGAATTAATTTGTGTAAAAATCGTTCTCAAGAGTGTAATTGTAATAGTATACAGACTAGGATAGAATAGATCACATGATGGAGAATAGAGATATAGCAAGGGTCTGATAGTTTAGTAGTTACCCATAACTCAGTAGGTTTTAGCAGTAAAAGAACTGTAAAGAATTTACAGAAACATAATTAGAAGAAGAATATTAGCATTTTTTTGAGAATGGACGTTAGCTGTTATTTCAAAGGTGGCGGAATAGATGTTAACTTGACTTGATCGTCACATGTTAAGAAATTAGGTTGATAAATAAACTCAGGGGCAGGTTAAGTTTATCAGAGATGATGTCACTCTTAGTGTTCATGTCATTATTTTTATTATATTTTAAACTCTGAGGTTAACTAAATATCAAGATGGAGTTTTGTTTCGCAAAATTTGACCCAAATGTAATCTAGGGTTGATTGAGATATTTTAGCTATGATGAGAGCAACGTTATAGAGAGGGCATGGAACTCGATAAAAGTACGTATTGTGTTATTTTTCTATGAAGTAGTATACCCAGTTAGGTAGCCTTCAACGCTGACACCCGTGACTGTTTTTTCACTGCGGTAAATACGCTCAGGTAATCATTTATATTTTGAAAAGTCCCGAAATCTGCATTACAAATACTACAAGTAATTGATAACTAGAATTGCTGCAAGTTTACCTTTTCATGTTGTGGCTTTTGACAATAACAATACAAACCTAACAACACTGGAGCTGTCAAATGTTTGGTATATTACAATTATCTAGTTTCATCGGATGTGATGGTTGAATACCTGGACATTGTTATTAGAATAGAAAAAAAGCACTAAAGACACGTCACAAGATGATGATGAAAAGTATATGAATGAATAAAGCGGAGAATTTAAGAAGATGGGTTTAAATATTGATTTTTTTAATGGTGAGATTTTGTTCTGTGACTGAAGTGATACATTAAACAATATTGCATTTTTCTTTCTTGAGTACACATCCAACAAAACATCACTAACAAAAAACGATAATTCAATTCAACCAATCAAGTAACCTTAAATGAACGCAAAATCAAACCACTCCTATTAGTTATAGGTAAACAGCAAAATAGGAAGTCGATATTTTGTTTCTCACACAATCGCTATTATATAAGTAAGGGTTCTCTCTTCACCTTAAGACGATCGGAGAATATGGTGTTTAAGCCAATATTATTCAATGACCAACAGCACATAGAAGAACATATAAGAGAAGCAAAGTTGGCAGGCATAGACTCGTTAGATACGATTGAACCTCTCGCCCAGAGTATGTACCCAGAGATGGGTGATGAAAAACACTACAAGCTCTCTCTGACATCTAACGATCACTCTATTTCTACTTTAAAAATTCTCTGGTACCCATCTACATACAAGATACGCTATCCAGCTACCAGACATCATATAATTCTCAACAATTAGAATTGTATTTGCCCGTTGAGCTATATTGTACGTCTTCCGTCAGCGTAAGATTTTAACGAAGAAAATCAAGTTAACAGACAACAATTATTTAAATTATGACCCTTAAGTGTGGAGTAAATGAGGCGAGATTACCATTGGTAGTTTTGAGATTCAGCTCTGGACTTTTAATGATAGGACGCTTCGAGAGTGACACGAATTATCTGAGCGAAGTCGATCTGGCAAGATGAATAGATAGCTCTAGACTGTTCCAAAACTCATGCTTTTCCTCAAAATGCTACAACTTAATAACTGTTTGGTTGTAATTCTTGACATCATTCTGTGTGTAAACCGTTAATTGTCATGGTGTTACAGAAAAAAAAATATTGGAAACAAATAGATGGCTTTAAATTTGTCTTATTTGCAGTATATCAAAACAAATACGTATAACGATGCTAGTCAAATAGAATATTCACATTTTCTACTGGTAAATATTACACGCGTAATGAAAAAAAAATTGCACGGATTTCTCACACGGTCTATGCTAACCCCATGGCACTTACATTAATAAATGTTGGCGGATTCTAATTCATTTCAAAGGGTAGAAAACTTTCTTGTGACTGGATACATTTTAGAAATAGTCTAAAGATGAAATTCGTTACACTTCAAATTATCGCATTGAAGATTTATCATTATTAAGAGAGATTAAATGAGGAGACTTTATCGTTCTTTATCAAACATTTAGAAAAAAATTGTGTGGTTTTTTTTAACAGTTATTTTATCGCTGGGTCCAAGAATTTGAATATTGATGTTCAAGGAATGCAAGACAGCAAGGAAGTATTAGACATGTTCGATAACAAACTTATACAAAGAGAACTTTGTCAAACGTTTACACTGAACGAATCAGTGACACTAAGGAAATTGGAAATGTGGCTGAGAATATACAACGGTATTGAAGTTTCAAAATCTGTATGATAGAGAACTGAGGAGCGTAGGCTTCACCTTTAGAAAGTTTGCTGGCGGAATAAACATTATTTGTGAGAAGCCACATCAAAACTCATGCCCTCAAACTTCATCAAAAATCTCGGAAACTCCTGGACGGGTTACCATGAATTCTTGCTTGTGGTCTTACATTGCCCACGATGACACAAATTTATCTGTTTTTATTCAATGTAAGTAATATAGTTTATTTAAATGTAAGTAATACAGTTTATTTAAATGTAAGTAATACAGTTTATTTAAATGTAAGTAATACAGTTTGTTTAAATGTAAGTAATATAGTTTATTTAAAGTGCCTAGTTCATTTGATCTTTGTCAATGCAGAAATTATTGCGCCCCTAAAAAATAGAATTGACGATAAACTTAGCATTTTCTTGACTTTTTATAAGCCATTGACGTATTATCAAAGTTTGGGCAAACTGTTACAAATAGTATTTGAAAAATACTGAAGCAAAGTTGGCAGGCATAGACTATTATTAAGGATACTCCTTACTTAAGGTGCCTTGGTTAATCCTACTAAAGCATCAGTTTCATGGTTCTCCCTTAACAAACATATCGTTAATAACGACACACCGGTAGTACGAGGGAGCTGATGAGATGACCATGGACAAGTTTATTACAAACCTCGGAGTTAAGTTTGATCGCTGCCTGTGTTTTCGGGACCACGTCAACCATGTGATAACAAAATCCCGCAAAGCATTAGCCGCCTTGAAGGTCATGACAGCTGTCAACATCGAGCAGAGGCTACTTACTCTTCTGTTCTAGGAATTAGTCCTAGCACCAATCGAGTATGCCCTGGCAATTCTTACAGTCATTATACTCAAATTGACAGCTGGAGAAGATACGGAATGAAGCCATGCGCAGTATCTTGGGGTGTACAAGGGACACATCTTGTGTAGCAAGGTATCATTTTGACGGAATGAAGCCATGCGCAGTATCTTGGGGTGTACAAGGGACACATCTTGTGTAGCAAGGTATCATTTTGACGGAATGAAGCCATGCGCAGTATCTTGGGTGTACAAGGGACACATCTTGTGTAGCAAGGTATCATTTTGATGGAATGAAGCCATGCGCAGTATCTTGGGTGTACAAGGGACACATCTTGTGTAGCAAGGTATCATTTTGACGGAATGAAGCCATGCGCAGTATCTTGGGGTGTACAAAGGACACATTTTGTGTAGCAAGGTATCATTTTGACGGAATGAAGCCATGCGCAGTATCTTGGGGTGTACAAAGGACACATCTTGTGTAGCAAGGTATCATTTTGACTTTCCAACCATGGATGACAGAATCAAGATCTGGAGGGCACGAGCATACCTGAAGATAAGTGGATATAAAGAGCATCCATTGAGCCGCGAGCTTAACATAGGGAGGGAAAGGTGCCATGCTAAAAAGAGGCAAATCATGGATGGGCCGAGCAGAAGATGTCATCGAACAGGTATGTGGGCTTACTAATATCAACGCTGGTGAGGAGTGGATACCTGTGCCTACGTCATTCAGGGGCATTCTAATGTAATGTCACACTCGACAGGAAATGTAGGGAACAGAAGTCAGTCGTGGTCAATGCGGAGGTCAACGGTCTCATCTGGGATAACACCGATGAGAATGATGCAGTCATCTATACAAACGGATCTGTAATACGACACCAACGAAGTGCATGGGCATTTACAACACACTCGGCGGGCAGAATAGTCAAAGAAGACAGTGGTGTATACGTCATGACTACCAGTAGCATGACGATAGAGGTGATGGCGGTAACCAATGCATTCAACTGGTTAGAATCACAAACTACACCGACGCCTGTATACTGAGTGATTCGATGAGCATGATAAAACAACGTGGAGGCGGGCTCTGTACGCATACAATGGGTAGAGTCATTGCAGAAGTCCAAAATACGTAAGGTCACCTTTGCCTATGTCCTTGGACATGCGGGCGTACGGGGAAATGAAAGAACGGACAGGTTGGCTAGCTGCGCTGTCGTTGAAGACGGTCAACCAATGGATCGGGCGGACATCATCAATGCCCTCCGTGATGTGGGAATGACACAGGACTTCGACAACCACAAATCAACGTCACTCCTTCGGATGAAAAAGTTGGTTTCTTGACATCATCAACATCATTTATAGTCTACATGATACTTGACATAATCAGCATCATTTATAGTCTACATGATACTTGACATCATTAAATCATTTATAGACTACATGAGACTTGACATCATTACATCATTTATAGACTACATGAGACTTGACATCATTAACATCATTTATAGACTACATGAGTGAGCCGCGATAGCTCAGTGGTTAGTGAACTGGACTACCACGGACAAGGGGTAGGGTTCGATCCCAACCGACGGCTTCCGGGTTCACCCAGCCTTAAATGGGTACCGGATTTTTTTCTGGGAAAGTAAAGCAGCACGGGCGTAATACTGACCACATTACCCCAAAAAATCATGTGCTGAAGGTCTGTAAAATATAGGGTCACTAACACCATATTTCCCTATACGCCACTTGGCGTGACGGGGGTAAAAAAAAAATGAGACTTGACATCATTAACATCATTCATAGACTACATGAGACTTGACATCATTACATTATTTATAGTTCCCATATATAAGTTTCCTTGTCAACCAATATGACAAAAGAGGATATTCTCAAAAAATAACAACATAACAGAACAACACGCCCCCCCCCCCCCCCCCCCCGCAAAAAAAGAAAGCTCCTAAAAAAACATTACAAAAGAACAACTGGCATTTTCTTAGAGTTCGTAAGAGGCGAAAAAAGGAGGGTTGGGCATGGGACTGGCTATCCCATACTGTAAAAAATTTAGCCGATAAAACTTCACAAACATGGTGGACAAGCTTTTGTTGCACTTGGAAACATATGGAAATCCAAAGAAATTAGGTTAAATACAAAATAAAAATGTTCAACTCAAATGTTAAGTCGGTCCTATTATATGACTGCGAAAAACATAGAGATCAACAAAATTGACAATCACGAAGATACAGACTTTCATTAATGGATGCTTACGCAGAATAAAAGGATGGAAATGGCAGGACAAAATCACTAACATAGAATTATGGAAATTTACCAGTCAAATACCAGTGGATAAAGAGATACAGCGAAGACGATGGCGCTGGATAGGACACACACTACGGAAGCCAACTGAGAGTATTACACTACAGACCCTTTCTTGGAATCCCCAGGGGAAAAGACAAAGAGAAATACCAAGGAATTCTTGGAGAAGACAGACAGAAGCAGAGAAGAAGATGATGGGGAAGACATGGAATGATCTTAAAAGATTGGCAAAAAACAGAACGATTTGGAAAGTGTTTGTTGAAGACCTATGCTCCACTGGGAGCTAAAAAGTTAGAAGAAGAGGAGAAGAAACCCACTTATAACTCTACATCTTGATCCTTGCCACAGCCTATTATGAGATTTAGGGAAAAATGGTAACGTAGAAATGTGCTGTCTGCTATGTATTTTCTTATTGTCTGCATTGTAATCTGCTGTTTGCTAAGATCTGTAATGTGACTTATTACATAATTAATACTGTATTAATGTTAACAAAATCTTGTAAAATCATTCTTTTTAATTTGCTCAATTCATGTGGTAAACAAATAATAAGCATCACACAAATCTTATCATTTATTGTTTAGTAAATTATTATCTATCTGGACAATTATTTGAATCAACTATTACAAATCGCTTCTATTCTGAACTTATTTACCCAAGACGGTTTCTCCACTTTAGGTTCTGAACATATGTACCCATATTTTTTCAAATATTTGTTCATTTCACCTCACCTACCTAATGACATAATGCATTTTTGACACACAATCAGTTTAAGAAAGTCTTCTCTTTCATTTTTTTTTCTCTATTTCTCGTTGCTATATGTGAATTACGACGTCGGGACCCACCTTGTGGCAACTCAGCTCTTTTAGCAACGTGTAATTTTTCTCATCTTGGTTGAACATAAAGATGTGTTACAGCCATCTTTGCATACTGACGTACTTACCACATCGCTACTAACACTACCTCTCCTATGCACTCAATATACTTTCGTAGTAAAAATTGTTTCTCTTCATTATTATTTATATATAGTTATTTGTCAATTTGCATTTATGTGTTAATGCTGTTAAATAAAGCGAAATTACAAATACAGACACACATTATAACGAATTTATTTATTTTTTGGGCGTGGTGCACTTGTCCATTTATATGTTGTTCTTTGTGTTGAAGTGAAGTACATGTATATGTTGAATTGTTGTTACATTAGTTTTCTTCTTCAGTCTTTACTTTCTTCTCGCTGTTTCTGATCTTCATGTTTTATTACTGCACACATTTTCTTAACTTACATAGTTTTCCTTTTTTCTTTCATTCTTCCTCATAGGTTTCTTTTCTTTCATGATCGTTTTTTTTTGTTTGCCTTGAAAGCTGGCAAAATCCTACCAATCACAAATGTATAATCTTTGTTCCAACTTACGGGGTGTATAATGCTAGTTAAGTGTATATTTAGACGCCAATTCTTTCTTTCTGTCTTTTTTCTTTCTATTTTTCTTTCTTTCATTCATTCATTTTTTTCTGTGTTTTTTTCTACTCCCTACACACACAAGCATGTGGTCCATTTTCATGAAATTAAAATGTTTCACCGAGACTCTGTTATTTCATTCCATAAAATTATAGTATTGTAATATTACATATTTATATATATATATATATATATATATATATATATATATATATATATATATATATATATATATATATTTGTATTTCGTACACGAAACAGGGAAGTCAATTTTCTTCTCCTTAACATATTTCGATTATTTTGTTTTGGATGTTTCATTACTAGTTAGCTATGTTGGATTAGTTTTATTTACTTACATATCTGTGTGTGTTGTTGTTTGTTTGTTCCTGCTGAAGGCCTATTGAGCCGAAACGTCGTTCAAATCTGTGTCGTCTACTAACCACGTAAAGCTTTTACCATACCATTTTTTCTATTTTTTTTTCAATTTTCCCCCCAAATAAATATAATTGGAACAATATTAAAACAAGTAAATGAATTTAAATATTTGGGAACTTTGTTAACCTCAGACGGAAGATGTACAACAGAGGTGAGGTGCAGAATGGTTCAGGCAAAAGCAGCTTTCCAAAAATGAGGAAGATACTATGCAATCCATTTTTGACAATAGAAACAAGAAAACGAGTTCTTAAATGTTATGTAGAGCCAGTCGTAACATATAGATGTGAATCATGGACAATAAGACAACAGACATGAAAAGAACTAGAGTCTGTAGAAATGTGGTTTAACAGAAGAATGTTGAGAATACGTTCTGAAATCGGTCAAAGCAAAAAGAGTGCTAATTTTCAATATTAGAAATTAAAAAAATCATTATTTTTTGGCCATGTAATGAGAAGAGAACAACTGGAATGTATTGTAACAACTGGGAAAATTGAGGGACGAAGAGATAGAGGGAAGAAAATAGAAAAATACCAGACAGCTTAAGAAAATGGCTTGGCAGAAGTCAATAATATAAATGATAAATAACTGTCGAGATTTAAGGTTGTGAAGAGACATGATCACCTACGCCAGCAGGCCAGGTACATGATGATTGATAAAAAATATTGCGTTTCAAATTGAGAGAGTAAATGTGAACGAATGTGACATGCTTTGTCCAAGTCCAATACAATCATGGCTTTTCTCAGGGATGAGTACCAACACGCTCACTTAAAGTTTGCGACTCACCACTTGACGGTTATCTG